>JAQIWX010000064.1:0-31540 GCA_034696785.1 Lepidocyrtus cyaneus | reverse complement strand
AGAAGTCTTCCTCGTAAAGGATAAAAAGAGACTATGACAGGATGAGATAAATGAGGGGAGTCGAATTGCACGCGACAGCTGGTATGTATAAATATTAGTTACCTTTTTAAACAACTGTCAACGTCAGACAGACGGGAGATGAGATGTGAGAAACGGTTCCCAATATTCACTCGATGGAAATAAAAGTAATATTACTTTACAAGGTTAAGGGTTGGCAGCTTTACGTTTATCTCAGAAAGTTCAGAATGTTCACGTCTTTCCACCCCTCCCTGCCCTATAGTGGGATCCACGGAAGAAGTGACTAAAATAATAAGATATGAGATCCTTCTTTATAACAGTCTGTTTCATATGTAAAAATAAACAGACGTACATGTGTCGAATTAGCAGGTACTGATGTGGAATCCAAATTTTTTGGTTTATACAAAACTCAAAAATGATATTCGGACAGTTCGAAATGAGGATATTCGTTATAGGACCATGAGAATGGGTACATGTAAGTTTCATATATGGGAATGTAAACGGTGACGATGAGTAATAGGGGCATCATGAATGAACGTTATTTTCTTGGACAGTGGTCAGCACGAAGTATTTTAGCATTTATTTACTGCTCCGCATAACTGGCCTGCAAACAATGAGTGTACCATTTGAATTAAGTTGGAAATCCACAATAATAGACCGGAAATGAGTAGGTGTGAAAAATGGGAATCATAATTGAGGGTTAGGAAACAGAGTTAAGGGGATAATGATATGTGACGTAAACTTGAATACAGGGAAAAAATATCCCAAAAGTAAATAAAAATGCAAAAACTCAATAGAACTGAAGAGTTATAGGTTTGAGATGGGCACTTTTCAATCACATTTCATATTCAATCCTCAAACGGATCAGTAATATTTTTTGAGTTCAACTGATTGAAAAACTGTAACAATGAATATCAGTGCAAAGTTTCTTATCTTCGGGGTACTTTTAGGAATTTTGGCAGTTTGGGTGTCCGTGACTGAAGCTGCTGATGTGAGTTATTGCAAGAAAAATAAGCGATAGTGGGTTTTAGTTAATTATGGGAGTTAGTTTTCCTGTTACTTACCCACCTAACCTAAAATTTTCACATTTCTGGATTATCTTTAGGATGCTCAAATGGAATTTGATTTAATGGATTGCAAGAAAGTGATGGCTAGGATAGCCAAAAAGACTTTAAAAGCATTTGGGAAATGCACCAAGGAGCTCAGGACAAACACTACAGGGAACAAGGAGGAGTTTGAGAAAAAGCTTGGGGTAAAGTGATATTATTTATTTAAATGGCCCAACCACTTTCCAATTAGCTTTTTCCATTTCCAGATTAAAATTTCATGTGTGTTTTTTTCCACAGTGTGCGGTTCGGTGTACTCTGTTTACGATGGATCTGGTGAGTTCATCTACGATTAGTAAAATTATGTCGCAGTTTAAAAATGGAAAGAATCGTACTATCATACATTTTTTAAATGTTAACAGCTCGATGAAGAGGGAAAAGTGACCAGAGACAAGATACAGAAGTTTATGGATTTAATGGTTCCACAGGACGCACACGAATTTGCTCATGCCCTCAGTGCCGACTGCAATGAAACATACGGTAACATTTTTAGCTGACAATCGTATTTAAAAAAAATGATATGATGTCTTCATTTTCATTATTTAATCACAGGAACTAAATTGGACCCTAGCCAAGAATACTGTGAGTCATACAGTGAGTACGCCACTTGTATGCAAAACACTTTGGCCGATTTTGCTGATAAAACGGTATTACACTCTTTGTACAATGAGTGCAAAATTCATCCCTAAAATGTTCCCATAAAGGTTGTTCCATTCTTCATCTACCTATTGCTTCATTATTTCAGAATTGCCACCCAGGAGGAATGACGGGCTGAGATGGCACTGGACACTCAAAATAATTATAGGGGTATATAAAATTGAAACCTTTTTATCTACAATTAAAACTATAACACTTGTGAATTTTTCAATCAAAATCATTTTCTAACCTTCCATTATTCAATTTTTATAAAAGCCGTTGAATTGTTTTTTCATTGCATTAAGTATGGACAACGTGCTACTTAAACAGAGATCGGATTTCATGGGAATTCTAGCGTAGCAATAAAACAAAAGAGCAGACATGAAATATCATTTTACAATGTGGGGTCTAGATCATTTCATTGACGGTAGAAAAACCTGAACATGAATACATGAAGTGCATCGACGAACTTATGTAGACTTGCAAACGTTTTTACTCATTCGAATTCGTAGAGTAAATGCAGGATTCATATACTAATTGCTGCATTCACATTAGGTAGCCACTTGTCTACAACCTCTTTTACCTTGAAAATTCACGGACGTAATAAGTTGCTCCCTAAACGAAACTGAAGTAAGACTCTCATTCATGCCATTATCCATTTGATCATCCCCAAAATCATTTTCCAAAACGCATTGTGACACTTTCATAGAAAATTACATTCCATATTAAATTTTCCCACGGTGGCATTTAAGGGTGAGGAAAGGGAAAGTATGTCCATTGATTGTTTGAATTTTCTGGCTCTCAAAAATAGGACATTCCTTCATGCCCGCACTATAAAAGGTTTAGAATGCCAGTATGAAGTAGGCAGTACGGCTAGACCATCATTTTATCCTCATAGAATCCCATAATCTTTTAAAACTCTTTTGTCCAAGAGCGACCCAAAAATGCTCTCCCAAGACTGCAATATTAAGTAAACCAAACTAGATTTTTGGAAGACGGACAAAATTATTATTGCAGTGATGGTGTGGCACTGTGTGTTCCCCGTTGGAATCAATAAATTATGTGATATCTGATTCCTCGCTTTTCTTCCAGCAGGAGCCGTGAGTGAGAACATGAAAACAGAGAATTTTGGACGCTCCCATAATTTGTATTAAATGTGTAGAAGGGCGGATGTTTTAAGACGAAAAATTCCACCTTGCCTTATACATACACATGTATATAAGTAGTAAAGGAAGAGAGAGAAAACTGATGATGAGTGTGGATTTGATGAAGCATTTTTTATTGTTGATGATGTACGGTATAATTCCTCCGATGTATAAATATACTTATTATCATCCTCCTCCTCCTCCGTACATACGTAAGTAAAACTTGTAATGGCCAAACTTGGAATTGTTTTTCAACGCCAGAGACGAGTTAAAGTGAGTGAGGAAAACCGAGGAAAGAAAAATATTGTGGATCTCCTGTTTCTCGCTCCCTTTACTCCGAATTCTATGAAGTGAGAGTTATGATAGTGATAAGTTTTCCCTCCGTCTTCCCGTTTGCCAAGAAATAAGAGCTTGCTCCAGAGAGTCTATTTTATTTTCTCCCGTTTCGAATACTACATGATCGTCATCACCCTATATAGATTCCTTTGCAAAAAAAATATGCCGCTTGCTTAGTTAGTTTTACTCAAACGTACCCACCCACGTGCATTTGAACAGAAGATGTAATAATAGGCGAAGTAGTCAAAACTTATTTCGTTTTTATGCAGATAATCACAACCGCCACTGCCGCAAAACAACATGGCCAACATTTCTCCGATGTCAGATCGTCTAAAAAGTGTGCAAGAAAAAAAAAGCCATGAATACCAATTCGTGAAGAAAAAAAAATCATCTTAAGTAAAAAAAAAATAACTCGAGACGAAAGTCGTAAACAAACAAGTAGTAGTAGTTATGTAGTATGTATTCGGGAAAATTTTTGAAGTAAGTATATATTTTTTCCTTTTCTTTTCTTTGCTCCGAGGCAAACAACATATTTTATATTTCATCATGATTTAAAGCCAGAAGAGGAGAAGCACAAAAAAAGTTATCAAAATTCAAGGTACCGTGAAGAAAAAAACTTATGATGAAACAAATTGGATAACAAAAAGAAACATTGCCTTTCATTTTGGATTTTTTTAAAATTATTTTGTGAAGAATTCAAAATAGAGACACAAGAGCGGGGGTAAGTACCAGAGCTAAGGCGGATGGTGAAAGTATGTAGTTGAGAAAAGTATGGGAGTGCGCTGAATTATGAACGTAATCCAATCAGTCCTCCCAATGGTTGCAATTTGTGCCCCGTAAGCTAGCACACTGGGCAACGATAAGAATGGGCTGCTCACCCTACAAGCCCGTGAGCCCCATTTATTGGGTACGGGTAAATATAGGGTGTTCACCCGATAAGCCCGTGAGTAATCCCGAGTAAGAAAGATATTGCTATGTAAAATACATTAGGTAGTTATAGCAAAGTTACAACTATTTGACTTCAAAAATATGTCTGTCCATTTATTAGCCCGATAAGCTGAATTCTAGCCCGGTTAGCCCAGGTAGCCCGAATATGTTTGCTTGGTGATCATTTTTCACGGGGTTCACCCGCCCGTGCATACTCTAAGTCCTCCCCTCCTACTTTGTGCCCCATCTCCATCATCAGCATCCAATCCTAAGTTTTAGAGGTTCTTTGTTTAATTTTTGGGGAAAAAAAATCTCAACCGCATCAAACTAGACATGCAGATATCAAGAGAAAATTTATTTTCTTCTGGAGAAAACTTTTTAAGACTTTTATAACTTAGGAGGAGATAATGCGGAGCTTGATGGTGAATATATTGAAGCCAGTTGGTTGAGCTAAAAAAATATTGAAGATATCCTGAAGGGACGTAGGGGGAGGTTCATTATGTAGATTTTTTTGATTGCTTAATATAATATTTTGAATATTATTACATCGTGCTTGAATAGAAACTGTAAGCAAGGGAGTGAGTATATGGCTACTTATATGATTGAAGATGATAAGCCGTCATGTTATAAATCTAAAAATAAGAATTGAGTTTTCAATTTTACTCTAAAGAAATAGGCTGATGGTTGATGATAGCTTCTTTTTAGTCAACAACTCGGTGCTTTCACTAGCTAAAGTTTATTTGCAGATGATGAAATATGATTAGATATGAAAGCATCAAACAAAATATGTGTCAACAGGCAACACCCAGTGACCTGCTTTTACTCCTTATGTTATGAACAATAAGTTCAAGACTGTATTAAAACTGAATTTGCTTTTACTATCCAGATATATAAAATTGTTATAAACTAATTTAACTTTTAAAATGATGGATAAAGCAAAGTTCCTTCCTAAATAGTATTAAGCTTTAAACAAGGAAAAACTTGGAACGGAATAATAGACGAAGGATAAGGTTACGAAATTTGCAAATTCTAGTAGTACCATATCTTAAATTATGCTAATCATTGTACGTTTTGCAGTTTTAGGGGATGGTAGCGCAAATGAGAGTATAACGTAACAGCAGCGTTTGTTAAACGATTGAAGCAGTGTGTGTCACGAAGAAAGTTGGTTGTTTTGGCGTCTAGACGAGAAGACCCTGTTGGTTTCTCTATAAATTCTTGTAGATAGTACACCACGATAATGTGGACCCAATCTATAAATTATAATTGGAATATATTCTTTGAGGTTCTTCGTATTTTATTTTTAGAAATATAGTAGAAAAGACTACTCTATACTAGATCTTACTTGACATTCTTGTGTTTTTTTTTGGAATAGTTGTTAGGTTCTAATCGGACAAGCGGCTTATGGCACTGGGTGCAATTGCAGTACTCATGCATAAACTTATGATAAATGTTTGATGGTAAAATTGATAAACTTCAGTAAAAAAAAGGTTTCAGAAATAGCACAGCCGTTGTATCAGACTATGTAATGGAATGAATACTGAATCAATACAAGATAAAAAAGAAAAAGGCAGATCTTCTATCTATCTGCATTTCTAAATTATGGAGTTATCCACGAAAGTTGAGAATTCCCTATCAATCTTTTCACTCAAGGATTTCCTTCAGACGGTTTAACCAATTTGCTATGTCAAAGCTTTTCAATGTCCCACATTTCAAATGGCTCAGTTTACCAATACAATACACCTAGGGATCGGGAAGGAAAGCAAACCCAAACTACACATTCTACACATCAAATTGCATATACCACAAGCTCCCCCATACTTTCACTTTCAAACAGAAAGCATAAATTTCTTTCTAAAAAAACTGAGAACAGCGGAATGTTAACCAACTATAGATATTCCATCAGATTCAGACCGCCTTTCCTTCGCATGGGAATTCAGCAGCTTCCGAAGACAAGGCACGTCCCCAACATTCCCCCCGGTCCTTATACGTTTTGCCAAAGCTTATCTTTGCTTTATGGCTGGAAGGGAAAATAGGGAAACAAATGTGCAAGTAACAAAATATGTAGATGGGACAGATAGTAGCAGTCCTGCTAGTCTTCCATAATATGTTATTACCTACGTACGTATGATTGAATCCAAGGAAATTGGTTACAGCTTTCATGTCGGTGTTTCATAAAATAAAAAGGAAAATTAGTTCACCAAGCGAATCAACAGCTCAACACCGGTGCACTGATCACTGACGAATGAGTTGATAGTCATGAAGTGCATACCGCCCAAGAAACAAAAATCACTGTTATGGCACTGATTGTGAGTGACACTGATGAGGCCTATGTAGTTGTAAAAAATGATTAAGCTTCCTCACAACATTTTGTGCTTTTGGATGGAAACACATCAATCGAGCAATAATCAATAGAAACATTATGAAAAATGAACAGCCCGATGCATTTTGTTATTACATTTTTATATTGTTGTTGATGTATCCTCGCTTGACTGCTTTCTCAAGTGGCTTTCTCACATTTTTTTTATCATTGTCACGACTATGATGGTGATGATCATCATCTGTGAAAGTGAGTGACTAATGCTCGTAGAAAGTGTAAAGGATCAATCTCTAAAAACTACTGTTGAAGAAATGATGGCACATGCTTCCCAGTCTCAAGTTCTTTTTTCTCTTAATTCCTATCGTCTTCGAGAAAGCTCCCTTATCAAAAGAAGGATTAAATGTGAAAGTCGAAACGGGGACTGCCATCACTACACAGCCATGTCATGATCACCCTTATAGTTTGGCATATAGTGTAGACGATGACTACAACCATGTATGCAAGACAAAAGGCGGAAGTAGAAGTAGAAAGTAGAGAAATCTTTTTGCATGCGTCTTATTTTCTATTCAGGGGGATTGCTACTATGTATAAGGTGTTAATACTTGGCTTTATTTTCCCTTATTATTACATACATCTTATTTCTGGCTTTTGTAAGAAAATGTATTCATATTTTTAGCACAATGCATATATGAAGAATGTTATTGCCTCCTCGCCTCCTGATCCAACTTTTTCTCTTCCTCATTTTATTGAGCTCAAACTTTGTCTGACTATGTACGCGATGGTGGAGGGCGTTTTTGTGACAGGATCTTGTGTGAAAATGACAAATTACAAAATCAATATAACTTTCCGATTGTTTCTTCTCTCCCAAGAAAAACACATATAGCAGGGTTGGGTTGGCCGGGTTTCCTTCTTTCTTTCTGTAATGTCATTTGTGGCTCCTGCTGTGCAACACTGGAGTTAGATTAATATTTTGAGCTGACTGTGTACAACTCTAAGAAGGTAGAATGCAAATGGGAGTCATTCTCGGGATGTAGTCATTTGTTAGCTGAATAGTCTTCCAGCGAGAGCTTTTTGAAGAAAGGTTCTGATTTTGAGTGATTTTGAGACATTTCTGTGCAAAAGTTTACTTCTTAATTCAGCCAAGTTTTAAACATGATGTGTGATTTTGACTGAGATCGAAGTGTATGAATTTATTTACGACAACCGTCGGAAGTATGTATGGCTTATCCATAGATGAACTATATTAACTATCTTACTCTATGGGCTTATCTGATGACACCTCAGATGAATAAGTAACATCCTTCATCTGAGGATGACACGTACTTGACTACCGTATTATATTCGTCACCATGAATAAATAATAATAATCATGGGTAACGTATTATTTACATGCTAAAGACTGCTTTCAAATTTTAAATGGCTTGTGCAAGCATATTATAATAGTACTGACCAGTATGCTTCCTGCGTAAAATTTCTTCTGATAAGCCCATTAGAGGAACTAGTTACAGAAGTAGTCCCGCTCAATCCACTCATTCAATGATTTTACTACATCACTGTTGAGGGCTAAAACGGAACTGTCTGCCGAAGGCCTTTGAACAGCTGGAAGCTGAGATTCGATAAACCGGGAATAAAAATCATAAAGGATGGCTACACCCCCACCGGCTAAAGCGGCGGAATCAAGAAAAAGCAAGCAGATATGGGCGGAAGGCGCAGCAGCAGCCATAAAGAAGCGAGCCAGCGCTTTCACAGGAGTCGGTTCAGGCGAAGCTCCAGGAACGCCTGCAAGAAATCAAGAGATCCAAAGTTATGTCGTTAATAAAATAGAGCTCCTCAAGCGGAATCAGTTCAGCACTAAAAAAGTTACACAGCTCTGTTCCTTCATACCAGACTTCATAATTTTGGATGAGATCAATAGGAAAATTCCGTATAATTTTTCCCACGAGGCTGTTGTCCTAATGGCGGACATCAGTGGGTTCACTGCGTTGACGGAAGTGAGACCCAAAAGAGATAGCTCATGCTATGTATCAATTTATAACTATTGTGAATATTTAATAAATGTAAACCTGAAATACCGATTTAGGCTTACAGTTTACGAGGAAAGGGTGGAACAGACCAGTTGACAAAAACGCTCGGAGGATATATCGGTCCGTTAGCAGAATGCATACTTCGAGCGGACGGCGACATTGTCAAATATGCTGGGGATGCTTTCATTGCATACTGGAAAAGTGGAGGGGAGGCATTTCCACAAGAGTACGAAGAAAATACGAAACAATTAATTCCTCCCTTGTTATTTCATTCCACAAAGAGCTAAGATAACATTGGTATATAATGTATACAGTGTCCAGAGGGTTATTGATTGCGCCCTTTACATTCAAGAAAAATACGGATCCTACTTATGCAAGGAAGTTGACATCACAATCCGCGTTAAAATAGGGATTGGGGCGGGCATGGTTTACTTCAGTGGAATCGGCACAGAAGCATATCAGCACTGGGTAGCCTACGGTCCCGGAGTCAAAGGAGCATCCAATGCAGAAAAGCATTGTGAATCTGGGGATGTCGTTCTGGATCCTGGCGCATGGATTCACTGCACCCCGCTCCACTATCGATATGTCATCAAGAAAGAGCCATGCGTCCACATCCATGACATCAACGTCATCCTTAATGAATTCAAACGGGGACGTCCGATTGCCGGTCGAAAGAAAACGTCGAGCACGGGTGGGCTGGATGCAGAAAGTATTCGACCCAAAATTGCGATCGCGGTTGATAGAAAGCCGGAAGCTATAATGAGACCTTTTGTGATCCCACCGGTTCTCCGTAAACTAGATGATGACATCCCAGTAGAGTACCTCAATGAGTCCAGAGTGGTGTGCATTTGCTTCATTCATGTGAAGTACGATGAGAAGGTGGACCATGACGAGAAGAACTTCCGGGAGAATATGGCGGTCATTGTTCAACGTGCGTTTATTAAAATCTACCAGAATGTGACCGTGTTGCAGGGAGCACTATCAAAGGTTATCATGTTTGATAAGGGGTTGACCTACTTGGTGGTCTTTGGATTTCCGGGCTACATCAACGAAAACCAGAGTGCACATGCGTTGCAATTTTCATACAGGACGAGGAGCGCACTAAAGGCCATAAAGTATGTTTCCGACGTCTCCATTGGGGTGACCACCGGCTCATGCTATTGTGGCGTCGTTGGCCATCCCAGACGTCAAGAATATACGGTGCTAGGGAGGAAGGTTAACAAAGCCGCTCGTCTCATGGTTTACTATCCGGGAAGGCTGACCTGCGACCAGGATACAACCTACTTCTCAAAACTCCCGCTCGAGAATTTCATACTGATGGAGGCAAAAGAGCTAAAGGGGATCAAAGACGTTGGAAAAATTTACGAATTCGTGATGGCGGACGATACGGAGGATACTTCAATCCCGTTCTTTCAGTATCCACTTCTAGGTCGGGAGACGGAACTCAACTACTTCCGAACTGCGCTATCTAGGATCAAGAGGGAGCTGGACCATATCAACGCAGCAGAGAAAATGGGTGGAACCGCGCAATTACTAAGCAGGATGGCGAATAAGGAGGTCTCCGCTGGTCAGAAAGCCATCTGGATGATAATCTTCGAGGGGGACAATGGAATAGGGAAGAGCCGAATGTTAAGTGCATGCATTCAAGAAGCCGAGCCTATGGACGTTCGAGTTTTCACCGTGGGAATGAATTTGGCCAGCTCCACCCAAGCCCTATTCGCTATCTCCTGTTTGCTTGTAGATGCCCTGGGTATGCTGGACTTGAAGACGGTCCAAGAGCGGGAGGAGTACTTGCGGAAAAACGTTACAGATGTAGATTTGGCTGGGGACCTTTGTCTAATAAATGAAATCCTTCATACGAAGTTCCCCCTCAATCCGAAGTACACTGGCTTGGATGCCAACGCCGGCCATTTACTAGCTCAGCATGTGGTATACAACCTACTCCGAACTACGTATCCAACTGATTTGATCCTTTTTGTTGTGGACGATGCCCATTTGATGGACTACCGTTCCTGGGAGCACATCGTGTATATTTCAAAGTTTCCAAACGTGTTCAGCCTCTGCTCCCTTCGACGAAGCAACGCAGGATCGCCCAAACTGCCGGATACAGTTGCAAAGCAGATTTATCATAATAAAAACATAAAGATCATTCGAATGGCCGGGGTGGAGTCCCACCTTCTTCTTCCCCTGGCATGTCAGATCATGCAGGTCAAAGCGATCCCTGCGGACTTGGAAAGGCTCATTATCACTAAAAGCGGTGGCGTCCCAGCCTGGATTGTACAGGTTCTCAATGAACTTATTCGCACTGGAGTCATCCGATTGGAGGGTGACAACTTCCGATACAAACAAACTATGGTCCAGGCGGACAAAAAGCACCTGGTAAAATATGGGAGGCGCGTCAAGAAGTTATTTCGACGATGGGCTCTTGATGACAACGACGACAGTGTGAGGTATCAACCTAGTGACATGGCCCAACCTATTGCCAGCAAGGAAGAGGATCAAGTGGATCCTGAGAGACGTATTTTGGTTATTAAATCAGACGTAAATCTTTCCACGGTCGCGGTATCCGGAACTTTGAAGGAAATTGTGCTGGATGCCTTTGACGAGCTTACGCCAAACGAGCAGATCATTTTGAAAGCTGCAACAGTCCTAGGAATACGTTTCAGCCGAAGAATGTTAAATCGGCTGCTACCTTCATTTGACACCTACTCCCGAAAATATGACACCTGCTTCAACCGACTAATAGAAACAAAATACTTCCGGTGTGCATCTGGGAATGCCAAGCAAAAAGAGAAAGCTTCCGCGATAAATGCAAAGCCGGAGTGCTTCTGCAAGGAGGACGAGTATACAGGTTACTATGAAGAGGGTGGAAAGGGGGGCGTTTCACGAAGGCCGAAATACTATTCCTGCAGATTTATGGAGTTCATGAAGGAGAACATGGTGGAAGTAGTTTATGACATTATGACGGAGGATCAACGATTCGAGTTCCATCTCAAAGCAGCAAATTATTTGAGGTCGAGTGTGGCCCGTTGTGAAAGTTGCGGGGGTGAGGATAGATCCTACGTGTTTGGATTTGTTAAACCGAAGTCAAACGAATATGCTTTGGATACCGAGGATGCCCTACGAATGGTGGGGAATAGTCATAATAAACGACATTCCAATATAATGGACAGGGAAGGCGTTCGTCGTCTTTCGGACTCCTCATACCAAGAAGGGGATCGACGAAGGAGGACCTTAGTAACTCAACTTGAAGGATTGAAGAAAACTTTCGAAAGAAGTGGGACCCAGGTCGGGCAAATCGAGCTTGATATTTTGAAAGGCTTGATAGAGTTCGACCACGACAACAACCCTCGATCTTGTAAACGATGCTGCTGTTGCGTGTCTAGCGATGCCGATAAGAACTTTGTGGAGGATGAGGACGAGGTGAGGAAGTTTGAGGAAATGGAGAACCAACTCCATGCTGATGATACAGACTCCATGGACCAGGACAATTATGGCGGCCTAAACTACAAACCAAACCGAGCCCTGAGTACAAACGCAACTGAATTAGAGCCAGAGCCAAACAAAGATAAGAACGAGAAAGTCGTTATGGTCGACCTACGAATGTGTCAGTGCGCAGTACTCCAAGCAAAAATCTGCGTGGAAATGGTCTGGCACTACAGGGAAGCCAAAAAGTATGGGAAGTGTCTTCACAATCTGCTCACTGCCGCGGAGTACGATGTCACAGTTGGAAATGGGACCCAAGCACTGGTCCACATTGAGGACGCCGTAGGTCTCCTCCATCAAGTTAAAAAGGGGGATATCCCCGCCCCCGACAAGGATGATTTGGAAGACGAAACAATTGACGAAAAGGAAGCCGAGGCCCAAATAGAATTCCTCAGTGGTTTAGCCTACTTCGAAATAGGTTTGAATGGCAAGGCGAGAGAATACTTTCTGAAGGCTTTGAGCCGTCTCGGTCTCCGAATAAGTTATGACGAAAATGGGGTAAAGCGAAATACGGCCCTTCTAAGGGCGAAGTTTGAACTCTGTCAGGTTCGGAACTTTGGTTGCTGCTGTAAAGTGGGCAAAGATAGGAAATCTGAAGACGCCCAAGATGAAACATGGCAAAAGAAAATTCGGATCCTGACCTACCTTCACAATTTGTTCAAGACTGAGAAGAAGGTGGATATGGCTTTGCTCGTTACAATTTGGCAAGTCATTTTGGCGGAAAAGTATGGAGACGTAATGACTGATGTGATTCCAGCGTATGCCAATATGATAGATATCTACGGAGAGCTGAGTAATCACTCGGAAGCAAAAAGGTACGAAAGGAAGTGCTTATCCCTTATTCGCAGCACCATCGGAAGCCCTGAACAAACGGACCCGATGAGACTCATCACGACTGCGAACTTGTTTTTAACGTTGGCTGGGACAAGACTGAATCGTGGGGAGATCGACTCTTCTTCCAAAGCTGCCTACCTCGCTTTAAGAATTACTACGTCCATTAACGATAACGCTTTGACAGTCCGCATACTGCCCTTGTTGTGCCAGTCATTGCTTCACACTTTGAGCATTACTGAGGTGGCGGAAGCCCTTCAGAAACTTTGGTTTTTGTCGGAGGAGGCGGATGATTGTAAGTTAGAAATTCGGTACAAATGAAAGGTTTGGTAACTTATTTTAACTCATAACTTATTTTGGTAAACCAAATATTTTTTTCAGGGTTGGGCGTCTCAAGCTACTACGCAATGTGCCTGGACCTACTTCTCAACACTGCTTACCCCTTAGAACAGTTTGGGGTTTGTGAAAACTTCATTCTGAATAGTGACTGGACTGCAGATACGAATTTGTTCCGGGACTTTGAATTGCAATACAGCATGGAAGCCAGTCTAGCCTTATGGTACGCCCGATACTCTCGCTGGGAGAAGGCTCAGAAATGGCTGACTGATGCACAGAATCACCGGCCCAAGCATCCTAGCTACACCGTTGTCAACTCGGAGCTGAAACTTTTGGAGTGTCAGCTGATCATTGTCAATCACTTCCTGGACAGCAAGCGATATCAACATTTTGCCAAGGCCAGAAATTCCGCGAAGGAGCTCATGGGAAGTTTGACAAAGTCTACGAATATTGTTCCAGTGCTGAAGCCTAGATTTATTCATTTGCTGGCTTATTACTATCGTATCCGATCGAGGAATGTGGAGGCTGAGAAGCAACTAAGAATTGGGGAAAAACTGGCAATCAAAATGGGGAATCAAATGGAGCAGGAGTGGATCACGCATAGTCGGACTGTGTGGGCGGATATGGCCATTCCGACCATCAAATACTTTTGGATGGAGCACACAGAATCTCATACATTGGATTGGCATTCGTCCGGAAAGATCCCGTGGGCTAATATAATGTACTCTTTGCCATTACCTGCGTGGAAATGAAAGACGATGTAATGCAGCTATAATGCAATCTACCTAATTAGTACTTTTACAGTCTGTCAGCTTATGTATAATTTACAGCGAAAAAATAACTGAGTTATAATAATCATAAGTATAAATAACATAAATTCTAAAATCTACTATTGGTAGTCGATCTGATTTCTTGAAAACTAAAAACCGCATGGGTACATCCACCGAGTAAAATCTTGCGTTAGGTTTATGTAGTTTCCCACGTGTCATCAATGCTGATTGCACTCGTACTTTCTCTCCAAGCTTGAGCAAAATACTGGATTCCTATTCCATTATTCGCCGCACGTTGTGTGTTGGATAGAAAGACTTTTGTCTATCGAGTGATATATGGGTGGATCCATCCACGAAATTGTGAGATCATAAATTTTCCAAAGGTCAGTCCTCTTTCTTCCCTTTTCTTGTATATTAAAACGTACGATCGTGCTCATCCCTACAGCAATTTTTCCAACATGCATTATCCACGGCTTGAGATAACATAACGTATACAATCGCAATATCATCGTTGCACTGCATTGAACAGGTATTAAAACATTGCTATCTATCAGCATCTGCCTTATCTAACCTGCGTTAGCGCTAACTCAAACGCACTTTGAGGTATAAAAGTAAGTACGCAATATCAAGTTAAAATTAGGAGAAAATACCGTATCATCATGATATGATCATCAACTCCATAAAATATGTAGTAGGAATGGAGATGGAACGTGAAACCAGTCAGCCATGCAATAGACTTCTTCCAAACTTCAACTTTAATTCTAATAAATACCATCATCATCTCACAGAATTCTTTCTCCAACCCAATGAATGAACGGCAAAAAATTCAGAGAAACTAACATCCTTCCTCATCCATTTTCCATTCTTCCAACAGAAATCCCGGTGAACTGTGAAACGGAACGAGGAAATGGAAAGAATAATATTCTGGGGGAAATTTTTGCAGTGAAGTCAGGGAAAGTTTGGTGGTCGCGAGTTTTTGTTCTCCTCTCTTATTCCTTTTACTATTTTTTACTTTCACTCATCTACTAGGATGATGAAAAGGCTGGCCTGTTTGAGGTTAATTTCCTTGTAAAACTCTCCCATTTTCTCTTCTCATCTGATCCTAAACATGAAAAAGCTTGAGGTAGACACTGCACAGGGGGGAGAGATGTACATATGAAGGCTTATCGGATGTAGCGTTGCGGCTCATGATATTAATGACGGCCAAGGTGATGTGACGTGATGCTGGTGGCAGAACAGCAAGAGGGCGGAAAGAAAATTAGGCTGTAGTACTGAAAAAGTGGCAATGCTGACAAAAATGTATGACTCTTCGTTTCTTTACTTGTTATTTTCTTCTAGCAACTTGGTTTTACTTTCAGTGATCATATCATATCAGTGATCATCAACCCACCGTCTAAGATTTGTGTAAATCAACAGAATATTCTTGGTAATGAACGGCTACATAAGGACGAGAGAGCAGCGATGCAAGAGGGGAACGAAAGGGAATAATAAGTTTGGGAATCAGAATCACAATCGTATGAAAAATGAGAAGAAAAACCAAAAAGGTTGATGAACTGCATGTAACTCTGTAGCTCGATCCTTCTCTAACGCTAAAGGATGAAGATGAAAATTTTTAATATTAAAAAGTTTTCTGAACAATATCACATTAAAGACGTAACAAACAATAAGCATTAAAAATGATTTTCCTAGCATTTTTATTGCTGCTTTTGTGCGTATGCTGATTGGGAACGAAAGATTTTATTTCAGTTTTCTTTTAAATGTGCAAATTATGTTTTTTTCGTGATTTTATGTCAAAGAATAAATTTCCATTTTTATGCGTCCCGCCTGAAAGGGAAAGGCAACTGAATTCTACTGATTATTTAACACAGTGCGTAAGAATGACTTTATTATCTCGATTTTCTCTTGCTCCCAACAATATAGAAACTGTCAGGAGGATTCCGCTAGAGTGAGCAGAACGTAAAATGAGTGCAAATTGATTGATTTGGGAATGTGGGTCCATTAAAACCACGAATTTGTTCTCACGTGTCTTACAAGCACACTCACCAGAGAGTCAAGTCAACGAACCTTAACAAAGTAAATGAGAGATAATGTCTGTAGATACGGGAAAAGCAGAAATGGGATGATGATGGATACGGATGGCGAGGGAAGAGTAAGATATTGGGATAAGGTAGATCTGTAGTGACGGCACTTTTGTCTGGGATGAAAGCTAGTAATTCACTATCTTCACCACACCACCAAGCTGATTATGTGAAGTGAGTGTTATCTTCCGTGGACTAAGTTGCGGAAGGATGGGGAATGCAGGGAGAGAGATAATATTCATTGACTTATTCGTGTGCTCCCACCGTGAATCCTTTTTTGAAGCCCTCCTGCCTTGATTGGGAGATAAGGTTTGTTGGTTCTGGTTCTTTGTTCACAATACCTTTTTCGTTCCGTCGATAAAAAAACAATTCAAGTTTTGGAGAATGGCGGATAAAAAGTGAAAGCACTCCACTCCATTCTGCCCTGCCTGTACCTTGTGTATGGAGTTTTTTCAAGTTGTCATCCTTGTTGTAGGAAGCTCATCTGGGTTCACTGGCTTTTTGCTAACAAGCAGGGGCAAAGTGGGAAAAGTTCGAGTTTTTTAAAGTTTTCTGCGGACGGTGAATATCTCAAATAGATATGTTATCTGCAATCTTATAGTAAAAGTTTCCAATGGAGTAAGACAAGGACCGTGTGGCAGCGTAAAAGTTGGGGCAATGACTCGAGTGTAGTTGGGGCGATGACTTTTGAACTTAGAATTTTTGATTTTCACGGGTATAAAATCTCAACTTAAGGCTCTTTAAAGTTTAAAATCACGACATTCATAACAAAGTGTTTCAGTCAGGTAAACACGTTGCTCGGTTAGCATCGTCAGTTGCAAGAGCTAAAACTACTGCGGTTTTACATAGTAAACATTCCCAAAAGTCCAATCTGCAAGTTTAATTAAAATTGGCTAGTCAGTAAGTCATTCCCAGTGTATGTTTAATTGTTTACTCAAAACTCTTTTAGTTTTCTTGTCATTTTCTTGTGATTACATCCCTAACAGCACAGCGTCGTCAGCACATATTTATCTTATATCACTTGCCACACCATAAATTCCTTCATGTTCCCCGTAATATTTTTCTCTAGTCAAGAAGCCCATTTTCCCCAAAAAAGACCATTACAGGCGGCTGTCAATTCATCGTGGAAAGAAAGATAGACATCCGAGGATGACGACGGGATGCGGACGGTGGAAAGATGTTCTGTTTATTTTCTTTATGGCTATTATCTTCTGTAAACTTAAGTGCTAACGCTAGGGTACGTGTGTGCAGCCCAGCTTCAAGCCAAGCCAACCAACAACTCTCTCTCTCTCATCTCATCCTTCTTGCTCGAGTCGAGTCTCCTTCCGCCGTCACATTAGTTTTTCTCCTTGTTATATTATGTTGTTGGTGGCGAGGCAGGCAGTTTACTAAAACAACCTCAGGGCCAAAGTCAAGGAAGCAAACGAAGCTATTACATTAGATAAGAATAAATCTGAGAACGTTCTCCCCGACTCTGTGAGCAAAGTAAAGAGAGTTTAAGAGAAAATCTGTAAGTGTAAACAAGGAAAGGACTGGAGCAAGGCAACCTAAAAAAAATGAGAGAGAGAGGAAATCGGAAGAAAAACCGTCTACATTCATTTTTTTTCTACTTATTACATTACCATTCACAATACGATGATCCTCATACTCCTCATCATCACAAAGTAGTAGCTTCAACCTTCTCTACCTAAAAGGTATACTCTCTCTTTAAGTTATGTTTTCTCGCTTGGAGCTAAACCAACAAGAAAGTCTTTCCTGTTTTCCTCAAGCTGCTGCCTTCTTTAAGTCAAGTGGAGGTCCAAGCCAAAATTGGCTTAATCATGTGAGAACCATACAGAGCCCTCACAAAAACACACAGCTAATGCTAAACGGTAACGAACTGGATATAAGTAGGGACTTGGGAAAGTGGCCATCCTTCCGACAACACCAAAAAATACTGCTTTTAACTCTGTAGTAGTAATGATAATGCAGCAGTTAGTTTGTAGACTCGGTATGATGATGTTTCGTCCTGTTTGAAACACGCTTAGCTTCACAGTTCACATAATGCAAAGGTGACACAATTCATCCGCTCTTCCCGTTCTCACCCCGTTTCAACCTGTACGAAAATATTTTCTGAGAAGTTTTAAAATAGTTTTAACCTCCCTGAAAACTAATCGTATCATAATATTATGCTTCCATTTAGCCTGTCAATAACAACATGAATAGTTAAGCTGATTCGATTTAGCAGTTTGGTAGCCCTTCTATTTCCGAAAATAGATCCGCGTAGATTAATGGATGATTCAGCCCAATCTCAAATAGACCAAAATATCCTCTGCAGTTGAACTGTTCAACATTTTTTTGCAACATTTTACCTTCGACAATATTCCACAATATAGTAGCTCCAACACTGTTGAAAAATTGGGAATTCGTAGAATCCAGCTCAATCCATTTCTGAATGGATAAAAAGGATACAGTCGCCAGTTTAAAATCGAATCCAGCGAGTGGGGGTAAGACCCTAAAGAGCACGCATGGTAGCCCTTACGACAAAGTGGAGAGAGAGCAACCATTGGAAAAACGAGATTGGTTTGCGTTTGAATTGGATTGCAACTTCTCCCATCGCCATTAAGATTACCGTACCGAGTTTTTGTTGGAAAGGACACTCGTATAAGGCTCATATAAGGTTACATACACAACATAGAGAGTTTAACTAGGTAGGTACCTATTTTTTGGATGGAAGATTTATGAAAACTTGTTTTTGTTGCTTTAGCCCAGCATCCTTTACCTCCTTGGTTGAGTGACGTTGGAAGCAGCGTGGCTGGTTTTGTGGTCGAGAAAGGATACACTCCATACACATCTCTTTTTGGTCTCCACTTCGCTTTTTTATTTTCCTCCCGTAACTCCTTTCTCCCACGAAAAGCCTATTCACTTAACGCTATAATGGCATTTCATCATCACGCCACAGTGATTTCATTTCTAATTCTATTGTGCTGCCAGGATGGGGAATGTGTGGACAATTCCTGATCGTCATATGTATAAGGAAAGGAGAAACTCTCGAGGAGATGGACAAAATGGAAGCATCACATCATAGTTCTTATACTCCACCAGCAATAGTCACTACTATTCATCTTTATATCTAGTCTAGCAAAACACCGCACCAACAAAATGCGAATAAGATACGTACGGTTAAGCAGTTACTATAAAAGCATAACGATCAGTTTCATTTTCACGATTATCAACCACGCACAGGGTTGTTCTTGCGTGAGAACTTTATGGAAAAAAATAATAGCTTGGAAAAATGGAAAGTATCGTTTAACAAACCTAAAAATATTTTTTTTTGTTCTGTGATGAGAAAAGAGAATTTGTTGGAGCAAGGTCATTCCTATAATTTATCTCCGGAATAGAATGGATCCCGTCAGTCTGACGAAGAACAATTGGACTCTAATCTGATTAAAGAAGAATCTGTAGAAATGGTAGCATTGACAATGCATTTTTCTCTTTATTCTTTGTCTGGAGAAAGTGGATTGTAGAATCCAAAGGAAAATGAGTATTACAGACTTATGCTAGAGACATTGATCATGTAGAGAAGAGAAAGTAATAAGATTCCCCATGTAATACGCAATAACGCATTGCACAATCTCTTTACTTCTGATTAGGGAAGATATATTGGCTTCAAAAAAAAACTGTACTTGCTGCTGCTACTGTCCTCCTCTCACTTCTCTCGGAATTTCGCGTGAAATTTATTTCAAGTCTCAGAGTCAGAGCTGAAGGGAAAGTTGCCCTTTCCTATTTCAGGTGATGAGATATGGAGCTTAACCAGACGTGCGAATGTGCACTGCGGTTAGGCGGGATTGGAATGTTGGATGCGGTTGAATTACACTGCTTAAGTGTCCTTCAGTAATAGATTCCCGCTTAGCTTTTTGGGCGACAGGTTCCAATGACTTTTTCTATATAGCTTATCGATATCAATGAGTACATTTTGAATCTTGTGAAGAGAATAAATTGAAGCAACGTATTTATTCCAGAATTTGCTATTTATTGCCTCACATTCCCATTGATCATGTTTCACCTAAACTAACGATAAAGTGTTATCCATTTATTGCAGGATGAAAGCAGTTTTCGTTAAAATATCCATTATTTTTTTTACTATTTCATGATGATAATAACGCTGGTAAGAACAAGTAAATCCCGTACTATAATTTGCATAAAACGTTAAGAATACAATAACTATAAGTAAATGTTAGTCAGACTCATTGTCAGATTTAAATTGTATGTGAACATTCCGATTTCTTCATTTTTTTTCAACTCTTTCATGGACAATTCCTCAAGTTACAATTTGCAATCGATGCCATATAAATCCAGCCTTTTTCTCCTTTAATTCTCCACTCAGGAAAGAAGCTGACAAAGCGGTCTGCAGTAAATAAAGCTACAAGACTGGTCCTCCCATTTCAGTGTCAAACCATTAATCAACAAGCAGTTCTGCCTCAGACCGCCGTCCGGCTGTCCATCAAGCCATCTTGCCAGATCGTCTCTGTCAACTTGTTTCCCAGAACTCATCCAGGTAAATGTCCCCTCCTTGAACAAATCCGTTGCGGCTATCCAAACGTGATGTTTTGCTGAAAGAGTAATATCTTCTGATTAAACTGAAAATCTTATTAACTCTTTTACTTCATGCATCTACATCTCCTTAGGACTTCAACAAGTCAATTTAGTACTTACAAGGACACTGTCTCAAGTAATCTTCAATGATCATCACCTCCCGGTCACTCTCAAGTACTGCCAAGCTCATCCCGATGCTGTGGCAGTATTCCAAGGATTCAAACCACGTTAGCTATAGCCCATTCGTATTTATTCAGATTTTATACGAATTAAAATCACAAATCTGTAGAAGAAACTTATAAATATCTAACATATCATTCACATATCTGTTTTCCCTACCTCTTTATTCGCTGTGTAGAAATTCTTTTCCCCGACCGTTCCCATCAAATGAATACATGGAGTGGCTTGAATATCCCCTGTAAAAAGTAAAATCTTCACACTGTATGTTTTTGGAAGGGGGAGGTACCAACTACCTTATTGCTTTGCCTTTGCAACTGTGACCTAAATATTTTGTGACAATCCTGCCTTCCTCCCTTCTTCCAAGAAAACTTCAAAAAGGAACTTGTTAGCTGTGTAACTTGTTGTTATATTCTTACCTAGAATTATCATCACCGCAATCCAAATGGTTATGCAATGGTTAAAAGCAAGTTTTCCTGTCCTCATTATCATCCCCAGCCAACCGATGTCCCTATTTTTCTCTAACTTTTACTTTCACCTCTACACGTCCACAGAGAGTCTTTCTCTCTCTCTCTGTTTCTCTTTGTTAAATCGTATTTTATATTTCACCAGGCAGACTGAAAGGGAACGAGGAAAGAACAAGCAAACAAACAAAAGGGAAGCAGGAAAATCACATTTCCGTCTGTGTTAAGTGGGTTTTCTTAGAGGTTTATTCTTTAATCATGTACGTGTGATGTGAATGCCACTTATTTAGACTGAGGAAAATGTAAACTTTTTTTTCTCTTTTCCCTTTCTCTGTCTGGGCAAAATTATGTTAAAAGTTTGGGAATTAACTGCACTAAACTTCCCTTTCCTCTCCCTTTCTCCTCTAGTTTTTATCTTGCTGGTTGTGTTTGTTTTCTTATTTTTAAACTCCTCCTTTTCAAACAGCTTCACTCAAAACAATACAGTGATGGCGAGCATTTAGATAAGGCTACAGATGAGTCAGATTATTATATGAAATCGTTTTTATGGGAAATCGTATATACTTACATAGATGTATATTTTTTATGCTTATGTATATGTTTCATACAGAATCCCTGCATTACGAATATTAGATGATAAGTTGTGCAAAGTTTGGGCCAAAAATATGCATTTCTTTGAATGTGGAATGGAAGTAATAAAAGATAGTCTGTTGTATATAATAAATACATTGAGGATGCTCCACACTCGCCGCTCACTCCCATAATTACTTTCTCAAACATTCCAAATTTATCTCGATGAACATGTGGAGAGTAAGAGCAATCAATCAAGCCAAGGCCTTGGGGAAATTCGGCTAGCCAAACAAACAAACAAGTTGGAAATTAGATGGGCTCGTTTGAGTTGCTGCTGTTTTGAGAGTTCCATAGCTTGGCCGAGACTGAGACTTAAATTCACCACCTATCCACTTGAAGGAGATAGGGAATGCGTAGGCCCTTTCCAAATCTCAAACTATGAACATTTATCCTATTTATTTTTGAATGGGTAGCTCTAGTAAATAATAATAAGACAGTTAGACTAATTATTATTACTTGCTTACTTCAAATAACGGATGGGAAATAAATTATTTTGGAGGTTATGCACATTATTATGTGGAGGCGTGACCTAATTATTATTATTGTGAACTATATTTAGTCCTTTTTAATATTTTTAGTGTCTTAAGCTCATCAAGGACGTTGATGTTTCAGCCGGATTTTTATGGAAGATTTGCGGGGAAATATAAAAGTTTTCTAATTCCACTCCCATGGTGGCCGTGCATGCCTTCTGGGTTGGGATTGACTTCCTTCCATGTGTTATACTTTGTCATGAACCAACCCCACCTACGCAAAAAAACGAAAGTTTTCCCAGCGTCATTCGTTATTAAAATGGGGGAGAGAAATATCCTTTTCTTTATCATCTGGAAAAAATATATGCACCATATTGTGCAGTTCAAGCTCCATAATAAGTTGGCTTTGATGGCTGATCTTATGTGGGAAGGGGAAATACCAAAAAGAATGGGACTTAATACAATACGGCCATGACTTGGAAAGGAGCTAGACCAGAAGAGAAATAAGACACGATTGCCATATCATATGAGAGCAATTTTTGATGTGAAGTGTGACAATGACGATTGCCGTATTAAGCACGAGCTTCTTCCATCACAAAGTGTTCTCCTCACAAGATCTCGCATCAGTAGCATATGTTATTCCTCGGAAAAATTGTGTGATCTGATCCGATAGGATGATATATGATTTGTTTGAATATGCCCCTATAGAAGGGGATCATTCTGGTCTGGCAATATTACGCGTTAAAACGGTGATTTTGCTCATTTTGTGGTTGACTATCGAATACCATGGGAAGATCCGTTTTGAGGGGACGTTGGAAGAATGAGTGAAAATATGGGGGTGTAAGCAAGCATATCTCTGTATACATGATTCATAAAACAACAGTCCGGACAAACATATCTAACCCTAGCCCCCTAAAAATCCATATTTTTTTTGTGTAGTCCGTTTCCTTCGATTTTTTTATTTACTCTCTCTCACTTTCCCTTCCCCATATCTAACATGCCTGATTTGATTCTCGTGATCGTGACCCCTTTTTGCCGATTTCAGCAATATTTCTCCCACCGTTGTTGAGTCTGAAAAAATCCGTTTATCTTGCTTATGTCATGTGCCAGAGAACTGGCTTGGTTGGGAGGGGAAGAAGAATTGTCTTTCGTAAAAAAAAGTTGGGTAATAAATACCGGGATGAGGGAAACAGTTTTGGTAAAGGGAAATGTGATCTTGCTGCCCCGCTTGTCAAAGGGAAATGAATGCGACCGTTTTGTAAATTGCATGCAAAGTTTGGGCTTTAAAGTTGAATAAATTTCTCCATAGACATATGGGCACGTTGTTGAATTGTTAGAGTACTGCGTGACTTTCAGCAAGGTCCTTAGAAGATTAAAGTCAAGGTCAGGCCGTACGTAAATAGACAAGCTGTGGGCGAATATTTAGGCTAACCCCGTGATATGGCATTGTATAGGTAACGATGTGACTTTGATACATGCAGTTTTTGCAACGTTAAAATGTAAAACGTAGTATGTCATTCAATCCACCAGATGATAATTAAATTCATGGCGGGTCGGACAATAAGCACAGTTAGTTCCCTTCCCACACTTACACAAACAACATGTTTCCGAAACATTGTTTCGTAACACAAAACAATAGTTCAGTAAATTAGCGTTGATTTTTTAATATTGTATAAGGGTCCGGGTCTATCCACGTGTGAAGGACACCATCATGCATTATCGATTGATTACTTTCACCGTTATGGGGGATATCTGAACCCAGATAATATGATAAGTACCCTTCATGTAACATTTACGATATGTGGCATTACTGAGTAAAGCCTTTGCGCTGCCACCATTCTTCTAATTAACAAATTAATTTGGGAAACCGAAGAGCGAAATGATCCGTGATCCAATCCAAATGCCAAATACTTTGTAGAAAAGTGCATGCTCTTATTGAGCCATCATTCATCATTATCTTTGCAGAACCTAGATTAATTCTATTGTGCCAGGAGGATGTTAAATAGGGGGAAAATACAATAAACCAAACCAGCACTTTACTTATTTCACAACAATGTTATTGCAAATCTCCTGACATAATAACGAGTTATTGTGCAACGGAATTGCAAGTGCTAAAAATACGTGAAACCAAATGAAGTCCTTGCTAATTCCTCAAATGTAGATACTACATCTATTGAGATGAGGTTACTTTCTTCCGGACATACTACCAATACTAATTCCCAACCTTGTGTCATCATTTTATCCCTCCTCTTTTTCCAATCACTTTCGAAAAACATCTCATAAAACCCAACTCATCACCATCATAATAATCAGTAATGATAACAGCGAATATAAACCCGACTTCATCTCCGCTATTAAAGCTCAACCTAAAAAAAAACTTTTTTTACGATGTGCGAGGATTGTGAGTTCTTTTCTCAAGAACAAATACGGAGAAAAAAAGAGCAGCTTAGAAAGGTTTAATATGTTCATGTTCATCATCACATCCTCAAGTTCTTTCCCTTAAAGCAGGAAAGTATTGTAAATATAGAAATAAAACAGCAACAAACTATTTAACTACGTTTGCGACAAAAAAAACATAACACGCAACTTCCGATTCATTTAAAACCCCGGCAAGCTCTCCTTCCCCACCAAAAAGTCGAAGTGAAACTTGAAGTTTCAGCAGTTAGTAAAGTAAAGTAAATATAGACACATGCACAACAGTACTTAAAACCACAACAAAAAGTTTAGCTAGCATCTTTAGAAATTCAGAGCTCGACTCCTCGACCCCTCTCCCTGCCAGTCTGGGTTTTTTAAACAGTGAAGTCTTCTCAAAAAGCCACCTCTCACCGTCGTCATCACCCGCCACCAGGAAAACCAGAGTTTTTGACGTTTCCCGTTTCTCGCTCCCTCTCCCTACTCTCGAAATTATTATGATGTGGCATAAAGTACCACTCCAGAACTAAGTCCCTCAAAGTCAAATCCCAAATCTTTTACCTACAGCCACAGAACAAAGTTTGCTGTACATAATGTTGGAAAGTGGGAAGATAATTCCGAAATAAAACCTCACGTCCATGATGATGATGACGACAGTAAAGCGATGAATACGACGACCCATCGGGAGGATGATGCTGATGGGAGAGTCGTACAAACCGAAATGGCTAGATTGAAGGGGCCATGAAAACTTGGGAAGCAAGTTTCACTATGAAAGTCAACCTCACAATCAAGTTCATTTTATTTGGCATGTACCTTTGGAAGTGTTTTGTATATTTTTGGAAACGAGGAAGAAGTCGTGAACTTGCATATATATCCTCGGAAAATATTGTACATCTGTGTACTCAAATCTGCATTAGTCAGCAAACGGAAGCAAATCAGTCGGTCGGTCAAACACCACTTTCCCATCTTCAGTAAAATAGCAACACTACAGTATAGTACCAATAAGCCAAGCCAACCCTCTTGAGATTATCCATACATATCAAAACAAGAAGAAGTTGAAGGTAAAAGTGGTCGAGGAGGGTAAGACTGAAAAAAGAACAACTGTGGAAGTGAGTGTCTTGAGACCCTACGACTAAATCCGTTTGTATTCCTGGAAGTGGAAGAGAGGAGCAAAAGTCGAAACTTGAGTCATGGATGGACACTAGGGACAAGGTTATATTATGGGGATCTTGGAGATTTTCTCCTGTATTTGTGCCCCAACCCATGTGAAATGAAAAGGCCATGAAGAAGATGATGATGTTGTTGGGGGTGGTAGCAGTATGGCATGGCTCTGTTGTCTGCGATATTTTTGTCAATAACTTCGGATTTACTTTTATCGAGGTTTTGTTACATGGAATCTTTTATTTTATTTTTCTTCAATCTTTACATCTTTTCCCTCGATATAGATATTCATGATGGTAACGGCTTTTACTATGCCATGCATGCATGATATCCCATCCATCCCATTTCACCCCCATGTGTTTTACTACTGAAGGGAAAGCCATCATCATATCCTTCGATTTTGGTGGGACGTGAGTGGGAGTCCTGGGGAAAATGTACGTACTAAAATATTATCATGGCATAATCTACGACGTAATCAAGGTATATGACATATAGGTATGTATGCTTCTAAAAATGCAAGGAAAAAGGAAAGCATGTAATGCCATTTTCCGATGCACTTTCCCCAGCCATTCTCTTCTACATCCGTAAACTTTTTAGTCTCTTTAAGAAACAGGGGGAGCAGGGGGACCCGAGACCTGGTAACAGGAAACATAAAAATGCAACGCATCTTTTACCATATTTACCGGAACAGAATTACACCCTTATAACTTTTTTCTATTGCTTATATTTTTAGCTTCCCATCACGGTAGGTAGAAAATCTTTAAGGTTTAGTTAGTTTCATCCCGTCTTTCATACTAAAGTCTTCTTATCCCCTTGCTTAAGCTTTTGAGGAGAAACTACACCCTAGAAAATGGAAAGGGGGTGAAAGCAAAAGAAAAGGGGCAGGTAAGACGAATCTGAAAAACAAAAACTAAATGAACCAAATAACTAAAAGGAAAGTAAGTAAAACCATACCCCATTTACGAATACAAACTTCTTCACATACACTCCTATCTGGAGGAGAAGAAGGGGAAGAAAGTTTTCTTAAAGACGGGATCTTTTAGTTCAAGGCTCTGTGAAAGACGAAGGGAAAAGAAAATTCGGTACACAAGAAATACATCAACTCCTCCTAAGCTTGTTTATCGTCTCCGTGTAATTCCATTCGGTTTACAAATTACTGTGAATTCCGTTTTCAACATAACATGATATAAACATGAGGGTAAAAGATAAGAGGAAGTGGAATGTTGAGTAGAGGGAAAAGTTTCCAGATAAGATTCACCTTGTGAAGTCGTCCTTAAAATTCAAGTCTTTTAAAAACATTTATAAAAGGGAAAGTAAATAGATTGTAGGGAATGGAACAGCAGCTTACTTACTACTACATTTCTTCACATTTCACTTCCTTCCAATGATATTTACTGAACGTATCAACGTGATGGACATATGGCACGGGCGAAAGTAGTTGAAGCATTTTGTACAGTTGCTGGCGGTGTGGTAGGTATCACCCAGCAAGGAGGAAGTATTCAAGAGGGAAGTAAAGTTATTTAATCATGTGAACCAGTAAATTTCTTGTAGGTTTACTTGACATTTTCTAGGTAAAGTGAAAGCTTGCTTCTCTTGAATTCTTGGTTCCTGTCTGTGTTCTCTATCTCCAACAAAAAAGTGAACGCGACAGCGTATCATGTTTAAGTTAGTTTATTTTGCAACTTGTTTTTTCTTCTTCTTCTCCTTCTACAAGATAAACGACTGCATCAATGCAACCACTAAAATCTTTTCGCACGAATGCCTTTCATTTCTCTCAAGCGTATGAGTATGGTGCCCGGAGAGGATATCACATAAAAGGACGATACGAATGCAACGAGTTTCCGTTCAAGTTTTCATGACACAGTATAGTTGGTCCAAGTTATCTTTGCTTTAGTTAGGATACCCCATCCCAAGAGAGGAAGGAAGTCCTTTATATATCCGTATTGATTTTTCAGGTGGTTTTAGTAGCAGAAAATTGAGCCCATCAAAACCAAAACGATCTATCAAGTTTTCCCTCATGAAAAATTTAAGGGAATGGTGGTATATAGGATGGAATGATGAAGGGGGAGGGAGACACTAATTCGTCTTTATTTGATGGACTTACTTTGTCTCTTCAATTTTCGGGGTTCTATTCACATTGACAATGGATTTCATCTCCGTGTGCAGAGTTAGTAGATTTAGGATGCGGATGTCTTTGTGAGTAGTTTTGGGGTTCTATTTACTGGCTCCTTTCTATTGAGTGCAATCGTAGTATAAACCTTCGAGTCTCTTACAAAAGCGCCTTAAAAATTCAATTAATTTGGTGATTTCAAAACATAGAACATAAGTAGCACAGGCACCGTTAACCATGATTAATTGATTATTGCAATTATCTAACGTTTATCGTACGCTTTGCAAAAAAAATATGTCATAAAATGATTTTCCACTGTAGCGCAGGATCAGATTTCAGAAGTTTTGTTGAATGCCAGATTAACAGTTTAGTTCTTTGTTGCTTATGCCTACTTATTTCATCCGAAAATACTACAAAGACAAGCGGTGCGCTCAAAAATTCCCTTTTTGAAATGGAATGCGACAAGTTCGGCTTTCTCCTCTACGCTATGAGATTCTTTGTTGCTTTTGATGTACGTACCATTCTGAGTGTCACACAACTTTTTCGAATTTTTCATGAAAACAAAAACGAAGTCCTATTGCTCACCGTTCCGCTATTCATTGTTTTGATACCAACGAGAAAGCAATTTTTAAAGTAAAACTGGTACTAGACGGCCGGGACTGGCATTGTTGTAATAAAAAAAGCAAAGCAACCTCCAACTGGATTCAGTTGGAAATATGTGTGATGTTTTAAAACAAAATGAAATACCTACATATCTTTTGTTCAGCCGAGCACAATTTCTCCCTTTCCCATTGTCAGTACGTCAGGGCGTTACTGTGCGCTCCACGCGTGGTAAAAATGACGTTGACGACTGGAAGACAAACGAGAAAGCGATGTTGGCTTAAAGTTCCATTTCCTCAAATTCAAAGCGACACACACACACACAATGCAAGCTGGTTGAACGTAGTCGTACAAAGAAAGAATCCAAATCGAAAATCTCAGACTTTTCATTGGATACATACCAGATAGTCAGAGAATCAACTTGAAGATTGTACTTTTAACATCCATGAATTCTGCTGATATGACTTCGCCCTTCTTCCAGCATGGAATGAAAAACATTTATGTACTTATCTCATCCCCAATGCCAGATGATAAAAAGGGACTCTTTAGTTTAAAAAGAGGAAGTGAACAATGAAAGGCGTTTCTTTGCCCATCAGGCGTTGTTCGGTGAAAAGAAAAAGAATGAAAGTTGAAAGCGTTCTGAAAGAATTGCACCAGCCTTTTCAATTTGACGAAAGAAGGGGAAAGGGCCCTGAGTTCCAAGTCAGTCAAATAGACGTAAAGAGTTAAAAGAATGGAGTGATTGCACCTGAGCTAAGCATCCATGAAATTTTGGCAGGAATTTGCACTCCCCTTCAAGCTTCAACCATTTATCCTTTCGTATGGTTTGGATGGGATTTATTTTTTTTTATCAAAGTGGGGAGAAGCAATAATGTTTTCTACATTTTTTCCCAGTACAGAAATACCAGTCGCACACAACTCATATATAAATGGACCAACCTTTACCGACAAACATTACAAAAGGACGACGGAGGTCGTAGATATTCAAAGAAAGGGAAATTTTCTATTTATGTAGTCTAAGAAGGTGTAAAAAAAGGGAGATATTGAGCTTTTTATTGTAGAAATGGGCCCAAATATTTTAACAACAGCCCTTTCAGGCAATACATAAAAGCAATAAAACTTCATAGTTATTTTGAGCATTTGAGTGTTTAAAAGGGTGGAATAAGGTTTGGCGGCCTGTTTACAGGACTGTAGTGATAACTCATGTAAAGTCGAAATAGCTTTCACCTCCCTGATATTTTGTAATCCGAATCTGAACTGTGTTTATTCCTCTTTCCAATTTTTGTCCGCTAAAATAACTTTGCTAAATTAATTAGTATCCTGACAAGGGACAACATGCGTGAACTATTCAAGTTTACAAGTCCGGTCACTACAATGGTTTACGAAATACGGTTTTCTTTTCACGATCCAAGGTTGACAAGTTCATACTTAAGTTTTCTATTCTTTACAAATAACGTTCTTATGATTTCATCATTTTTCAATCCAATTTCTACTCTGTTTGTATGTATTTTCGAAGAAATAAATCCAATCCAGACTGGAAAAAGTTCTTTCATTTCTTAAAAAAATTGTATTTGTCTATATCGAAAGTTTGAAAAACCGTCATTCACATTTCCAGAGAAAAGGCTCGTGTCAAGGTTTTTCATTTGACAGCCAACACGCCATGACTTTAGCACTGCACTGACTTTGCTATTCATATCATGTGTGTACTTGAGTCCAACACACGTCAATTATGAACAGGAACATTTTTACAAAGTGAAAACGTGAAGTCATATGTATATAGTAATTTCAACAGTTGCATCACATCAAAAAAGCACCAGTCCTAACCAACCCCCTCCTATCAAGCGTTCCGTCTCATAACATGTTTCGTTGATAAAATAAATATGTATTTAACCAGTGCCGCAAGCGGTGTACACAGAGAGTCACGTGATTCTCTTTTAGAGATTAGAGCACCGCAAGCGGCTTTTAGAAAGTCACGTGATTGTCTTTTGGAGATTAGAGCACCGCAAGCGGCTTTTAGAAAGTCACGTGATTGTCTTTTGGGAAAAAGAGCACCGCAAGCGGTGTACACAGAGAGTCACGAGATTCTCTTTTGGGAAATAGAACACCGCAGGCGGTATACAGAAAGTCACTAGATTCTCTTTTGGGAAATAGAGCACCGCAAGCGGCTTTTAGAAAGTCACGTGATTGTCTTTTGGGAAATAGAGCACCACAATCGGCTTTTAAAAGTCAAGCGATTCTCTTTTGCGTATTAGAGCACCGCAAGCGGCTTTTAAAAGTCACGCGATTCTCTTTTGAGTGGGGAATTAAAATGGAACTTAGCATTGGGGCTTAGTACGGGACTTAGCATTGTGATTTAGAATGGGACTTAGCATTGGGACTCAGTGTTGGGACTTCGTATGGGACTTAGAATGGGACTTAGCATTGTGATTCAGTAGGGGACTTAGCATTGGGGCTTAGTATGGGATTTATTCTGGAAATATAATGCTAAGTCCTATTGCTAAGTCCTAATGCTAAGTCCTAATGCTAAGTCCAATGTTAAGGTGTTCCTTTTTAACATAGGACTTAGCATATAAAAAGTGAACACATTTTATATGGGACTTAGCATGGAGGGGAAAAATCTTCGGAAATGATTATATAATAGGTAGTTAACTACCTATTATATAATCATTTCCGAAGATTTTTTCCCTCAATGCTAAGGCCCATGTTAAATTTGACAAATGCTAAGTCCTATGTTAAAAATGAACCTCGTTACATAAGACTTAGCATTAGGACTCAGCATTAGGACTTAGCATTAGGATTTAGCATTAGGACTTAGCATTAGGACTCAGCATTAGGATTTAGCATTAGGACTTAGCATTAGGACTTAGCATTAGGACTTAGCATTAGGACTTAGTATAAAGACTTAGCATTAGGACTTAGCATTAGGACTTA
>JAQIWX010000063.1:0-31686 GCA_034696785.1 Lepidocyrtus cyaneus | reverse complement strand
ATGTATCGTTAGACTAACCTTCTGTAAAATTTTCAGCCAATTTGGAGGCGGACAGCGTCCGGTCAGTCCTCGTTAGAGGAATAACTTAGAGGAAGTCCAAAGAAATTAAATTAAATAACGTTTAATTTCTTTGGACTTACATGCATTTAAAAAGTAACAACTTTCGAAATGTTGCTTGCGATAAATAAAATATTTTTTCGGTTAATAAAATGCTTAAACACCTAATTAAACCACTTTAAATTAAATCCAGTTATCTTTCAAAATATTGTATTGTATCGTTATCGGACCCATCAAAATCCTACATGCATGCATATTGAAAAGTATGAATAATTTTTCCACAGCAGAGTGAAAGAACTTTTCCAAGTACCTAGATTTAAAAAAAATTGCGTGGAAAAAGAAACTTCCGAGAAGACTCAGCTCGGAACTACTCACACTTCTGCCAAAGAATAAATAAGAAACGAGGAAATGGAAAGATGAACAACGAGCTAAAAATGTAGTCTTCAAAGAAAGGACAAACGTGTCTAGTCATACAGTATCCGGTAGGAATTGACAACTCACGTTCATCTTTTCCAGCTTGTATGATTCGAGGATTTTAAAATTAGATAGAAGCATACTTTTTTTACAAGGAAGAAAGTAGATAGCTCTTAATTGTCTAATTGTATTATTTCACTACGTCGGTTTTTATGATCATTTCCACCATCACTCTATGTATCATGCCATTTGTATTAGATTTACTGTAAAAAAAGTCTATCAAAGTATTTTGGAATAAAATTACCTAGATAATAGATTCGTTAGAGCGTAAATGTGATAATACTAATAAGGGTGATGGAGTGCAGGAAGGAAGTGCACTCGACAAATTAGGATTATTTGTAGCATATCGGTCGGGAACAAAGAAACTTCTGTTAATCTACTTTCCCTTTGTAGAATGCTAAGCAGCTAGAAAACTGGATTGGGGCAAAGTGAGACAGAAAATAAGAAATCCTTCTCAGGACGAGAAGCTCTTTAGAGTTATGGTCTGAATATGTCTGCGGAGGAATAATGTAATGATGTATCTACCATTATAAAAATAGGTGGTCAATTTAGTAGATAAATTAGATCCTATTTTCGTTACACTACACTGTATGCACATCACTTCCATCAATTTATCACGTGATTCATCAAAAGAAAATCATCAAAGGGAAAAAGGGTTTCCGGAAGACAAGGAAAAAGCCTAGTCATCATCATCGTTAAGAATTAGGTTCAGCTTCTTCTAAACAACCAGAGGTCCATAGCTTCACCAAACATGTGTTGCCTACTTTTCTCCAGTCGTGGACTGACATACTTTGGTATCACCATTCATCTCGTAAGTAAATAATATAAAGATATAAAAATGAACTGAATTAATGAATGAGATAAGCCTCCAGTGACTACGCCACATAAATACAAGCTTGTTCCATAAAAAGCTACATTGACAATAAACCTCATTCATTCATGCATGGCTCATTATTATCGGTCACTAATTTTCTTCCATTTTGGGTTTCCTTCCGCTTTATTCGCACATTGCAGATAGTTGGCCTCCTTGTAATCCCATTAATAACTTTATGTGGGGCGTTCTCAATCTCCCCCATGGGATCCGGAAAAAACGTAAGTACATCTACTAGATTGACTATACGTCTTCATCCAGTGACCTTGAGTGATTTAATATAACACCAGAAATAGGTCGGGATTAGCCTTAGAATACTACATAACTCAACAATGAGATCGAATGAAATTTTATTGACTTACGAAATTAATTACTGCTAGCAGTCTTTTGAGAATGGTGGACTCTCTTAATTACCATAAAGTAAGGAAACAATGTTGGCATATCTTATTCTTTGTTTGCAGTTGAGTCGGTTTGATTTGGCTTTCATGACTGCTTACGCATGCGGGACCCTTCTTACGGCCTTTCTTGTATTCCGCGGCATTCGAAAGGTCAGTAAAATATTTAATTTGTATACCCGAACACATTCTGTGTAAACTATTCCAGTTTTATCAACTTTTAATTAAATAGGAGTCCGTCTTCACATTAAAGCTGTCGGGTGTACTATTAGGAGTTTTCCAAGCAGGAGCTTCAGTCACGATGATCCTTTTCTGGAAAACTTCCCGTCCCACCAACCGTGGACAGCCGGCGGAAGTCCTTCGAGTCGTTTCTGTCATCGTTAATTGTCTTTGTACTGTCACTTATCTCTTTATCTTGGTTTGCTACATTAGATATCTTCGGAAAAGGCAGCGAGGGGAATTTGTCAGCGAAACTGATAGCTTTTAGATCGTTTTTTCTAGGAGCTCGGTGAGCAGAAGAATTCGTAAGTAGCAAATTTAATGTACTATGCAATAGCACTTTGAGGGCTTTGCAGCAGCAAACGTCAGTGTTACGGTTTCCTAAACATATTAATTGAAGGTTGATACTGACATGTAACAACTTGTGACAGACTATCTTATTATAACCGGTTTCGCAATGGGTGTAGGCCATTGTTACCGGAAACATTTCACCTCATACAAATATATACATACCTATCTTTATTTATAGCAACGTACATTGTTATACGATCAGTAAACTACTATCTAATTCACCTACTAACTTAGGTAGCTCCTTTAATATGCAAAGAAAAATGTAACTTTTGAAGTCTACCCTGCGTACCAAACGATCATTCTACCTACCAGTATTTCTCTATTCTAGTCTAGAAACTCTATTTGTGAATATAAGGCTGAACTCTTTGCTGTATTACATAGTACATATGGATTTCATGACATGTCATTGTCATTATGTGAAATGAACTTGTTAGCTTTCATTGTTACTTTACAAATACAAATATACGCAGGTTGTTACTTTTAGATGTAAACACAAAGTGTTTAAAATGTTCAAATCCTGATGTAACATACAATCATATAGCTATCTAGCTCTAGTTTTATAAAATGCTTAAAATATAACTGTAGTAATATTAGTATAAAACGTTGGTTGTATCAAGATGTTTAACTAACTTTTTCGAAATGTGAGCATCCGCAGCCAAACTCAAAGTCAGTGTACCAAATGTGTGATATAAAAACAACATTTTAGTCCAATCAAAAAAAGTATTACTTCTCTTAAGCAGTTATTATGGGTAGATAGTGAATGTAAACTATAAGTAAACTACTGCCCTTAACCGATTAAAAGTTTAAAAGTAAATAATGTTGCCATTTTGAACGGGCAACAGTTGCATTTCATTGCCATTTTTGCGTACTAATGAACTTTGACTTTACACGGCACTAAAATAAAGTTGTAAGTAGACTTGGTATTTAAAGTATCCCTTGCCATATCCGATAATAATGTTGGTTCTAACTTTACAGCGAATATTGTAGACGTGGTTGATCGGTAGTAGTTCAAGCGGATGTATATTTATGTTTATTTTATTACATATCTACCTATATAGGTACTTATATATGACATGACGTGAACTTCAGTAAGTTTACCTTGAACTTGTAAAATCTTAAACAGCCATCGAACAATGAGGGTTATATAATTCAATGTATTCCATTGTAATGGACTGCATTCTGCAAATCTAGACTAAAAAAAATATGTGTGAACCACCCCATAAAATAATTGCTTTCATTTCCGTCGGGGAAAGCCCTGATCGACCCAGTTCAATTGTTGCATTACAAATATGCAAGTATCCACCCAATGGTTTCTCACATTTTACTGTATTCTGTGCAATTTTTTATGCTACTAACTAATTGTCTAGTCTTTTAAGTACTGATAAAGAGATAGAACTTAATAATAGTTGCTAAAAACTTAAGAAATCAGGGGGACGCTGAAGGCAATCCCCGGCATAGTTCAATAGTTCTATGTATTTGTTGAGTGCGGGGCGGCAAGAAAACTACGTACACATTTGTATATCTGTCATTCATATTTGTCTTGCTAATTCTCCACCTAAAGCGTTTAAAAGTCTTATTGTTAGATAAACTTATCGATAGTATCTATTTTTAAATCTGTTTTCTAGGAAAAAGAAAGCAACGAATACGAATAGGTATAAAAAGAAATCCGTCAAACTTTTGTTGAAATCGTCAAATGAGTCTTTTCTCTAAACTTTCTTGTGTCATATCCTGAGCATTGTCATCCATATTTAGTCATTACTGGGTGGCTCCTTCTGCCCATCAGATAATATAATATGAAAGCAAATGCCATTGTTTTCCTCTTTACTCCTTCGATTCGATGGTGCAGATTATTGACGTTGTTTTTGGCACTGACAAGACAACCATATCCATACCAATACCAATTACCGTACCAAACAATCCATCATTCCCTCCTGCCACTATTCTTCTTTTCAGCATCGTTGTTGGTCGGAACAAACAAAGATTTCTTCTCCTGTCCTCAAACACCGAGTGAGTATGAGTACCGTAATCATTATCAGATTACATTTCGTTTTGTCTCCATTTCTTCCTATTGGACTGTAAGTGATATGAATAAATTCATTATTCCACTACTTCACTCCAACTTCAACTACCTTCTTATGAATATTTAATAACTCATTTTTTGGCAAACATGTACAATACAACTCACATCACATCGCTCATATCATATCCTAAATTTTAGCACAGTTCCTTTTGATGGTTGGGGAAAACGAATGACTTCTTTTACTCTTCTTACTCGTCATAGTGCACACTTACTTACGCATTTCCTTTTAAACACGTATTTCACTACATATTATTAAGTTATTCTTGCTCTCTCACACATAGGTAGGTATGTTCACCACTTGCTATTTTTAGCATAAAAAATACTATATTGCTATACAACTGTCAGAGCAAGATACTCATCATCATCATATCATCAAAATTAAGTACATTTGAAGTCTGAAAGGACCACTTCAAAGAATTTTTTGGATGCATTGCATTATTAAAAACCAGGCTGTTGAGTTGTTGTTAATGAGGAAAAGGATGAATCAAACAAATGAGAGGGAGTAGTAGTAGTCGCCGCCTCGACAAATACCATCAAAGTCAAAAGCAAAGATGGGAAGTGGGAAGAAGGATTCAGCAGGAGACTATAGGACAAGGAGGACTCTTTTTCGCAATTAGACACCTACTAAATTTGTATGCACATCATCACTATCACATCATCATTCTCTTTGTTTAAGGCCATGCTAAGTGAACACAGCATATTCATATCAGTTGATGATAAATACATTACAGATGAGGTAAAAGCATAATTAAAATAGAACTAAGTACGCAATACCTATACCTACCTATGTTCCTTATTTGCGTTCTTGTCAAGGGAAATCCTGCGAAGTTTTCTGGTAATAATGTAATAAATAAAATGCTGTTTATGTGAGCTCATCACGTTGGTTCAAATGGATGGATTCCCTGTAAAGTCCCTTGTTTTATTGTGATGTAGGATGATGAGAATTTATATTTGCAGAGAAATCCATTTGAATATAGTTGACGGTTCCGTATCCGCTTCGACTTCTGCTGACGTGAATGAGTGTCGACGCTAGCTCATATGTGAAATATGATGTTTTAAATGACTCGACTACAAATGCCATAATATTCATATTCAATTCAACCTAACTAGTTCAGGCAGAACTTAACACTTCGTCTTGTTCTGCTTCGGCTAAAATGTTTTTAAAACGCAGGTATTTCAAATTATTAGCAAGCAATTATGAAGAGAGCCGGTGGGTGTAAGAAAACGATTGTCCTAATAAAACTACACTGCAGTTTGCCTGCAAATTCAGGCATCGCATTGGCAATAATGCACAACGGACGATGGTCGCCCTCCTCGGTCGGTGTTCTCGGTACACAGGATAAAGTCAAGACAGGAAAGGGTAAGCACAAAGATAAAAAAAGTGTCAATATGCCTTACAGACAAAGAATTGTATGAACTTACAGGCTCGCCTTCGCCTCCTACTACTAATAGCCATAACGTTTTAAAAATGCCAACATTGTATGAAAACAGGGGCAGGAGACTAAATGCACGCACATATTTTTTCAAATGCATATAACCACGCATTCCGATAATGATAATTTTTTTACTCCTCCTTGCATTATTCTCTTGAATTAAATATAAAAAGGTATAAGAACGAATACATGATTGTTGCTAAAAAGGAAGTCATTTAGCGGTGCTTGCTGGGGCTGCCGTTGCTGATTACAAAAAAATGCTAACGCTGAGGCTGACAATGAGTTTCAGCTTGACTTGGACTGAAACTGTATGAGCTTTTGCATGATGGTATTCATGACACAGAAGTGAAGTGCTTAAGGAGTCTCATCTACTAGTAACAACCTAACTAGTGAGTGATATTTAACGAAGGTGTGTTAAAGCCTAGAAGAAGGAAACCCCAGCATAAATTATTTTTATCTTGAGTTGTCATCAGTAAATCCCATCGTGTTTTCACGCGTTCTCGGAAAATTACGAAAAAAAGGATCTTTTCCATTCGAAAAAAAATCGAAAGTTTTAGTTCATATTTATTTACTAATCATACTAGGTAATTTTCGGTCTAAGCATGGCTTTTGGTTCGTCGTGTCGTGGATCTAATTAAGGCAACGCAGTCATGTCATAACCGACCAGCACGTTTGAAGTTCGTCGGCCCACCATAGCCGTCAGTTTGTAACAATTTTGTTTTTATTACTTTAATAGAAGCTTGTCAAACTGAAAGGAGTTTGCTTCAAGGATGTCATGCGTTTTTGCAAATTATCGCAAAAATTACAAAAAAAAAATTCTTTTTAAAAATTGTGACAAATGTGACAAACATATCATCACATTAAGAGGAAGGATCCCCTTTCATTTCGGTTGTTATTCGTTTTGTTCGTGTTTACCCCTAATTTGTGAACATCGCATTTTTACAGGACGGAGACGGAACTACTATAACTGCAACTGCAGTTAGCAAATTAGACATAATCGCGTTTCATATTCTCATTATTACCGTTGAGTGGAGTGTGCAGTGATTGTTGCAAATGTTGGGGCTCGTGACTATTCATTTCTCCCTCTTTCTTTGACAAAGAACAATGAGATGCCATTATCGCCGTTGCCATTTATTATCATTATTCGGTCCACGAAATTAGTATTTCGAATTTTGGTTATACAAAAACAGGATTTTTGACTTGGGATTAATTTCATCCGTCTTCAGTTAAGTTTTTAATACTGTTCTCCTTCTAAACGGAATGTTTTAAAGGAAAATATATTTGAAAGGAAGACTCCTGATCGAGAGACCAACCCTTTCTTTGAAAACAAAGTTCATTTGTGTGATGTGACGTATTCAACTTTCAAGCAATGAGAAAAGTAAACACGCTTTAGAAGAGCCTAATGTTTAATGTACAAATTTTCACACAATTTGTTTTCAATTTGTATTTTTGGTGATTCATCGAACTTTCCACTAAAATACATATTTGCCTAGTGCAGTGCAGTGTCGGTGTCAAATAATGCTATACTTTCACTGACTGAGAGTTTGGCAAACAGGAAAGGAAAGTTTTGTGCAAATATGAATAGCAAAGTCTTTTTTCGATGTTTGTGCGTTGCTGGATCCATGCTGCATATTGTAAGAGAATTTCGCTAAACGTCTATGATATTTTAACACCTTTTAATAGCCGTGTATAGTAAAATGAAAAATATATTCATTCAAACTACTTTACATAAATTATTGTTCCGGGATTTTTATAGGCATGGTCAGTAGCTCTCCTAATTTTCTCTGGACTGCTGCTCAGCAATGGGATGACTCACAATTTAGGCTTTGTAAGTGTTCGGTCCACACAAGACATAATCCCTTATTTAATATTTTAAAATTAAGTACATAATTACATAAATGTTTGACCTTTAAAACATAAATTTAATAGGAGCCAACCATATACGACCACGTATGCTTATGGGTCTATGATTTTTGTTTGTTGCTGACTGGACTATCAACCCTATACAGTTTACTCCAGGTAACAATATGTTTCCAATCGTTGATCGACACTGCCACTTTGTTCTTTGCTGACATTTAAATGACATTGACACGTTGATAAAATATTATGCTATATCCGTATTTTGATAATGATTAACTAACCATCACTTTGTTTGCTGATGTTCTATAGAAAAAGCAGCGTGTTCTCTCATGGACACTTCTAATTTTCACCAGCATCCAGACAGGAGCTTTTGCCGTTTCCGTTGTTATGCTCAGCTTCCGACGCTTTGCTGGCTTTCACTATTCCGACAGGCCGTCAGTGGACTTGGAAGATATTGTCATCATTCTAACCGTATTCCACAGTATAGGAACGACCGTATATTCATTAATGCTTGTCGCATGTATTCATAAACTGGACGATCGATTCAGTCCTTATTGGAAGTGAAGTGAATGTATTTATTACGTGTAAACATGGATTTTTTTAAAATATAATAATGCAATGCAATTTATTTTATAATGAACTTTAAAAAAATTATTACGATATAAAAAAGTACTCTAATTTTTAAGTGAATACTAGTTAATTATTGGTGAATAATGTTTTAATCCGGTTTTGCGTACTCTAAATACTCTTTGGGCTCATATCCAAATAGGAGGAAATCCAACTTGTACTTTTCATAAAGCTGGTTAACTTGAGATTTTGTCAACTGGCTGAAGTATTGCTTCCTCAGCTGAATCCTACTTTGAGATCCTGAGTCTGTTGTGGAGTGACTCCACCTTGGTTTTAGGAGATGCCCTAGCCTAGCCTTTTTAATTAAATACTTTTGGTCCCGGAAGTACGTTTCCGTTTTGGCGATCACGTTGTAGTTAACAAGACAAGGGGTACAAGAGTCATAGGCTGGGAGCCAGTGGTCATCGGCATACTGTATCAAGTCAGTTTTTATAATGTAACGGACGAATTCCTCCCAAGTTGGCTCTAGCTGCTTCAGGGTATGATCTTTGCGAAATTTGGAGACGATCGTTTTCCCATATTTTATGTAGTAGTGATGGGATCCATGCTCTTGACCTAATTGAAATAAAATAGCATTGTCAAATCTTGATTTACAAAATTAAAGCACATAACTTATGTAACACAAGTAGGTACTAGGTACATTCTACTTACCGGAAGTAGAATTCGCTAACTTGTCGCGATACGCAGATAGCAATCTTTCAAACGGATGTCTTACAACCAGCATCTTCAACGACTTGTCAAGCTCATCACGACGAAAATTATCAGGCGCTCCATAAACCTCCCTTGCCCACACGCTTAATTGCTTAAGAGGATGCTTAACTGACTCTTCAGAGTAGCCCTTAAGTATCATCATGTTCTGGAGCCATGAGGTGGAGCCAGCCTTGTATACGGGACACCAGGCTAACTTCCTGTCTCTATTTATTAAAAGGGTTAAAACAATTCCAATTAGCAAATAAAATGAATTTACTTTATAACTTTATTTTTTTGTTTTGTAAATGAGATTACATAAATGAATGATTAAAAATGCATGATGTACCTGTTCCAAAAATAATACGAGAACAACGGGGTCGGCGGCTCTTTGAGGTTGAGATCATTTGACTTATTTTTCCACTTGTATTGACCTAGATGTAACTGCTTACAAAGTCTACTGACATTTTTCACCCTCTCCCGTATTTCCTTTTCCGCCCATATCAATTCATTGTCTTCCACTGTGAGGGATGCTGCTGATTTCAAGTGGTGATGAGGTAACCGATTCGGATATGAAACTCCACCACCACCACCGCTTTCCCCGTCATCATCAGGATGTAACGAAGGAACATAATTCGAAACTTTCCAGTATAACGTCAGCACAACAGTAATGAACGGGAGGAACAAAAGGATCGCTACACATCTGAGGGCACTGTACTTTTTGATTTTGACTATTTTGACAACCATCATGAATGACAATCATGTTATTATGACATGATCAACATTTACATATATATATATTTATATCTAGTTAAGTTCACGGGAGGAGCGGAAGGGAAAAAGTCAACTTTCTTTTTTCAAATGTCAAACACTGAGCTCAATTCGACTCACAATCAGTTTACCACAGATGTTGCGGCGGATTTAAAACCAACCTGATGAAACGAAGGGAAAGTTCATCATAAGCATAGTAGCATGAACAGTTTCATGATATGATCCCTCATTTATACGTAAGGTTGCGTTCTTCACATTTCATGAAATATCGTATTTTTTTTGTAACGAAACGAGTATACTCAAAAGCTCAACAAGCTCAGCTATAGCTTGGTTTGGTATTGGTATCGGATGGATTATGCAACATGTTCACCTGAACTTGCAATTGCATCTGAATTCACCTGAACTAAAACTGACAATTCATCATCAGTTCATTTCTCCTTTTGTAAACTGCTTACGTAACATCAACATCGAAGAAGAACGACATCGAAAATGAAAATAGATATGATATAAGAAGAAAGAAAATGGAAAGATTGCATGATGACTTCCTTAATTGTAAATCCATTAACGGTAAAGTAGAAAGGATAACCTAAATAGGACATATTTTGTCGATTGTTTCACCTCATCGTCCACTGTCCACACATCAACGCATTACATATTAGATGAACCAGAAGAAGCCAAATCATGTAATTTACTTGTGGTAACATAACTAGTGAAGAAGATTGATTTTGAAAACCCAATTTCCTTTATGTAAGTGATTTGAATTTGAAACTCAATCAGCACCTGAAAGGGATGCATTTCTGAAATTATGAAAAGGACATTGGACGGACTTCGGACGATTAATGAAATGTATTCAAATGAGATTGATTCAAAACTAATCTCCATAATATCCGCCAGTGCCGGTGCAGTGTGTCAAAGCAAAGTGGGAACGAAATTCAGGAAGAAAACTTTTATGCCAGAGATACCGATAGAGAACTTTTATGCAAATTACCTTTTCCCTTAATGACAATTAATTATCGTTCGTGTTTCATGGCTGAAAGAAACCAAAAAGATTGCATCCAATGCAATCGCGCCAGTAAAACAAAAAAGAAATAAAACGAAACCAGTTCATTTGCATTTATTTTCAAATTATTTGAATTTTCCAATTTAATTTTACTGACGTAAGTTCGAGTTGTTGTCCAGTTTCATCCAGTTTAGTTCTATGTACTCGCATCGAAATCGAAAGCAAGCGTCTTCCTTCGAAGGAAAAAAAAGTGACAAAGGATGCGGTTGGTAGAGTAGGGTAGGATGATAAAAAGCACTTTGCACATGTGACTGTTGTTTGTTTTGATGCTTTTTGTACGTGGCAAAGTATTTCTGCATTGCTTTGTTTGGAAGGAATTTAGTGAATCGCTAGTTATATTAATTTCTCCATTAAGTATGTTGTAGTAATTAAGTTAGTTAAACCAAAGGCACAAACAAGTTAATAAAATGTGTGCGGAAAAGTCAGACTTCTTCCATTGTCCAGCATACAAGTTAATGATCTCTGACATTAAATCAGCTGTCTTGAAGGAGCCAACAACGGGAGGAGGGCCTGATGAGGCTTATCATGACTTCGATGCGGAACCGGAGTACGAATGGACCTTGACAGTGACTTCCATTCCAAAAAGCAACGGTGAACATTTGTTACTCCAAACCGTCAATAAATCTAAACCGAGTATAGAGCTGGATCTGAAACTGATTTGGATTCAAGGAGTGGTATTGCGAGTGGAGGAGGACCAGGAGGATGGCAGCTTATCTTTGGCCATCACTGACGATGAGGAGGAACATGAAGCCCTTATCCATGAATATAATACGGTGCCTGGTGGGGATCATCCGGATATAAAAGCTGGTAAAATTAACAAAGTACAACAAATACTGGATACAGCGCAGCGATGATATCTTGGTAGCAGAAGTTTATCGAATTTGGATTTGATCAATTTATTTATATTTATGCTAAAATAACATTTATAAATATATTCCAGGTTCTTATGTCGCGGCCCTTGGCCAGCTATGGTCGAATGATCCAAAAATCATCCTGAAGGCTACCAAACTGATGCTTTTAGATGGAACCGTTCACCCGGCCATGTGGAAGGATGAAGTTAGACTGGGGAAAGCATTTCTCGCTGGATTGATCAAGCCTGTCATTTAACATTCCATTTAAAGTTCAAAGATGATAGTAAAGTAAAGTTATGTACAACAATACATAAAGAAAAGACTGTTTCAGTTTAGGATATTGACAATTAGAGAAAACAATAAGACTTTCATTTTGTACTTTAAAGGTAAATAATATGACATGCATAAAGTGTAAAGAAGATCCTAGAAGAGAATCTGCAATGTTTTTTTGCATATTGCATGCCTATGCCTTCGTAGTTAGTTTAGGTAATATCAGCAGAAATTAAGATTTAATGTTTCTCATCTACAGAATGTAATTTTGTAATTTTTTATGTGTTGAAATAAAATCATTGTATGAGTTAAGTGTGTAAGACGAGACCAACCAAGCAATGCAGCTTTTTAAATTGATTACTTAATTAAACATACACTAAATCTATCTCAAATAGTTAAACTTCTGACATTGAGTTTGCAGTTTACTGAATTGAATTGATTACATTCTAGTTTACTGGTATTTCATTTGTGAGACTTTTTATAAATTCCGATTCCTGCACGACTGTTGAATGAGAATGTTGCTTCCTCCGGTTCCAGTTCCAACATATTATTAGCATTAACTAATCAATCGTTGAATTGGCTATTTTGTCAAAAACTTAATCCCTAGAGCATTCACATGTTTCCTCAGAGAAGTCGACGTCAAAGGTCAGGTTAGTTAAATGAAATGATGCGATGATGATGAGCTTTCCCCTCCTCATGCAAGCCTTTTCATAAGAACACAAAGATCAAAAGTTTAGAGTGAATTGAAGTGAGCGGCCTCTCAACTTGCCCCGAAGTCAGCTGCAGCCCATCCGGCAGCAGATGAACCTCCATGTTTCTCTATCTCTACAGATGATGAAGTTCGGTCCTTCCTCCTTCCAGCATAGCATATCAGCAATAGTAATACTTGTTTCAGTGTGGACCTTTTTTTGAGCCGACCGACATTGAACAACTTTTTTTCGAAATTATAAAGTTTGAAGTTAGTTAATTGAAATTAAATCCATTAGCTGAAATCGCTAAAATGGCTGGCAAAGCTCCGGCAATGGCGCAAGGTAAGATTGGAATCTAGAAGTAGTACAGATTATAGATTATGTAGATATTTAAAAGTTTTAAATAAATTGTTTATCAAAATCAGGTGTGTCTAACCTTTCTCCATCCAGTACAATACAATGAAGAATCAGCTGCTTTTAGCTTGATATTAAAATATTTGAAGAGAAGATGCATTTATTTACTGAAGTTAATTGTTAATTAGATGGCAGGGATTTAACTATTTTAATCGGAAGATCTGTGTGTCTTGATTATGGCAAATCGGGCCTTGGCAGGACTGATAAATGACAAATCAGTGAAAGTATGAAAATGAAAATAGCCAAAGACAAATTGATGTTTGAGATGAGAAGTTTTGTATATTCGAAGAGAGTTAGTGCGATAGTTTGGTTAATAAGTTAGTCTAGTCGCCATGTAATACTGTATTTTTTTTTTTTTTTTCTTTTTTTTCAATGTAAACATGGGAATTTTTATTTGAAACATTTCACTACAAATGTAATTAATTAGGTAACTGTATACACTTTAACATTTAACGTACATCCGCATCAGAGAGTTGCAAAGCCTTGTTTTTTAAGCCCGATACCCGATGCCCGAAATGGTAAAAAATTATGTGCCCGATGCCCGATACCCGATAGAGCATTAAAGCTCAAGCCCGATACCCGAAGCCCGATTCATCCTAATCACTAAAAGCCCGAGTGCCCGAGCCCGAGCCCGAAATTTTTTTGAATTTAAATTTAAATTTAAAAAATTGAAAAATACACTCACTGCAAAAGACAAAATGTTCGGGTGAGTGATTACTCTCGTTTCCGTTGTTCTTGTAGGGGTTTGCGTACTTAATAATAGTGAAAAAGCAAATGTTTCGAAGTGTATTGTAACAACAACATCCCCCATAACATATTATACTATTCCTACCTTCGCAAGTAATCCTCTAGGTTGGTCGATTCGCAACACATAACACATTTAGTAAGCTGAGATGGACGTAAGGTTCATTTTACCCACTAAATCATACTTTATGGTGGGGGGAATGAACTTAGGTCCCTTCCGGGTGCTGGAAAACCACGGTTCGAAAGAGAAACTTACTCTGGGACAGCAAATTACACGAAATAATTATGAAAAAGAGAAAAACAACGTTGTTGTGAAAGGTCATTTTTCTATTTTCGGGTAGTCTTCGGGCATCATAACTACCCGATGCCCGAAGCCCGAAATGATAAAAAGTTTGGTACCCGATACCCGAAGCCCGATGCATATAATTTTTCAGTGCCCGATGCCCGATACCCGATCGGGCTCGGGTATCGGGCGGGCATCGGGCTTAGTGCAAGTCTCTGATCCGCATGCACTCTCCTCCCTCCCTCCCACGCAGAGCACAATTAGTCATTCATAATATTCTGGCCGAAAGAAAATACTTTCAATTTATCACTTCAAGTTTTTACATTACTTTTGATATAATTCAATAATTAATATGTTAATATCCTCTCAAATAGTTAAATTTAAATCAAATGAAGCTAACCACAGTGCTGTTCTGTTTTGTTTGTTTCGTATTTGCAGCCTTATTCAAGAATGCTCAGCCGAAAATGCAGCTATTCCTGAAGTATGCCAAGGTGGAATTGGCTCCTCCCAGTCCAGCGGACATCCCAAAGGCCATCGGAGGCGTTCGTAACATGCTAAGTTCATTCCGTACCGGAAATTACAGGAACCTCACCGTTCGAGTAAGTGGTTATTTAGCATATGTTTCAAAATTGAACAGTTCCGGTGCGATTAATTATTGGATACTAAATACAAAACACAATACAGTAATAAAAATAATCTTAAAAGGTAGTTGCTTTATGATTTAAGAAATGTTCAGTGAGCTAACTTTTTGTATATCATTCATTCAGGATGCTTGGCTAAACACTCTTGTTGGATTGGAGGTTGGATTCTGGTTCTTCATTGGTGAATGTATTGGAAAACGCCACCTAATCGGATACGATGTCTAATATACCCAACCTAACTTCATAGTTCCAGTTTTAGAGGATGTCCCCGATATAATATATATGGAAATGTCATTTAATCTTTGTTATTAGCATTCAATTCAATACTACAATTTAAGCAAAATGTCGAATGTTCTCAAGTTGAGTTGTTCAGTCTTGTATGATGAACTGTAATTTTCAATGTAGATTGCTGTAAAATACGAGTCAAAACTCGTGCTCATGTTTGGTCAAGTCAGTCAGCAAAAGTAGACTTTCAAATAAATAAATCTGTAAATATATGTAATAACGTTTCAAGGGTGGAATTTGCATTTTATTTGGCACTTTAAATTATAAATGTGCTAGTTTTTGGTTTTATTCTACTAACAATAAGTCTAATTTTGAGTCATTGCATGAAATCGTTCGTGTCAAGGGTGCATGATAGGAATGAAGCAAACCATAAATTATGTTTGGTAAATATATATTTTGAAGACAAAAAATACTTGCTACTTTGTACTTTTGGGGAAATTAATTAGTCTACTTGCTACCTATCTATGAGCTACACACATTTTTTTATTTTACTCTAGTATCATCTTTTATCTATAAATAGTAATGAGGAAGGCAGACTTTTTGGATTTCACAATAATTATTGTAACAAACAATTAGTAGAATTTTATTAATTCCAAGACTAATTCTAACAATCATGATTTACGTATCACTTTTGAGATTTGAGAAGCTATAGTATAGGGTTGTGTGAGCTATTTAAACAAAATCATTTTATAAGCTGTTAAAAGTTTTGAAAAAAATATGTGTACTGACGACAATAATGAGAATTCGAGATGTTCATTTGTTTTTCTTATTCTTCTTTTGGGCTGCAATCCTTGCGGACCTACGAAGTCCTTGTGAAGGCTGGGATGCGGACTTGGCGTTCCTGCGCTTTCCGGCTGCTGGAGACTTCGCTCCCTTGCTCTTCCGAGCCGCCGGGGCATTCGACCTCCTTGCCTTTTTCCCACCAGCTGGAGCCTTGCTTTTCTTACTGGCTGCGGAAGTCGACTTCCTCCTTCTCCTTTTTCCTCCAGCTGGAGTCTTGCTTTTCTTACTGGCTGCAGAAGGCGCCTTCCTCCTTCTCCTTTTTCCTCCAGCTGGAGTCTTGCTTTTCTTACTGGCTGCAGAAGGCGCCTTCCTCCTTCTCCTTTTTCCTCCAGCTGAAGTCTTGCTTTTCTTGCTGGCTGCAGAAGGGGCCTTCCTTTTCCCGCCAGCTGGGCTCTTCCTCCTCCTCCTCTTGGACGCGGCTCCTGACGGCTTCCTGGGCTTCTTCTTTGCCTGACCTGTTTAATAAAAATCAAATAAATTAGTTTTCATTTTTTTTATATTGGAGAGAAAACGTGAAATTGAATTGAATGAATGACTCTAGCACTTACTATTTTCTTCTACAGCAGCAGGAGGATCCAGTTCATCTTCATTTCCTGCAGCTTCTGAGGAACTATCATCAGCGTCATTAGGCCCAGGTCCAATACACTGCCACTCCTCTGCCACCTCATTGGCATGGTTATCTTGCCCCTCTTGGGCTCCGGCTCTTGAAGAACTATCATCACGGATGCATTCCCCTATCGGTTGCCACTTTCCCCCCTCCTGGGCCTCATTTTCTTGCAGTGGCTGCTGCGGCTCCAGGTCCTCAACATTATCATTCTTCGACATCTTGTAAAGTATTCGACAAATTTTTCAAAACACAAATTGAAATCGTAGACGTACGTACTAGAATCAGTATTCGAAAATCGATCAGCACCGAAAATGACAAGCAAAAAGTTACTAGCTTGCGCTTGACCTCTTTCGTTTCCAATTTTGCTCATTTTGCTTGTTTTTTTTTTCGTTTTGTTTTGCGAACCTTATTTTGGCATGACGACGTATGGATGGAGAAACAAGTGTCAGGCCTCTGTCTTTCTCTGATCATATTGTTGCCTTTGACTTTGATACTGGAATACTTTCTCTCGGGTGAAAGTCAAGCGGATAGCAAATAGCTTGTGTTTTCCATGCATTTAAAACGCATCATGAGAAAAAGATGTTTTCACTTCTAGGACGAACAAAACACGAAGAAAGTGAAAACAGTTTTCCAATTAACCAGCCGGGGCATTATGAGACAGCTAAGATGTCATATACCGTATTGTATGATAGATAGATGATATAACACGCCAGGTTATTCCGCAAATTATGAAGATGATATTTTAGTCCACCTGAAGATGCTGTTATATCATATCATATCTGCTCGCAGTGAGGGTCCATCAGGCTACATAAACCTACTTAAATACTCGAATAAAAACGACACATCTAATGGCTTTGTCCACTCTTAGCATGAGTAGACGGGATTATGACTATCATATCATGTCTGTCTATCATATACACTTGACGGCCTAATTCTCATGAAAAAGTATCGAAAGTCTCCTACTTTCTCCGCCACCAGGCCACGAGCAAGCATTTTTGTAGACATTTCCCCTTGTTCAAATCAAGTGTGAGCTGCTTTTACATTCCCAAAAGCTTCCCATTGAAGAAGTTCCAAACTCAAACAACTTCAGACGCTTCTCCTGACTCTACTTCCCCCACACAACACACACACAAAGCTACCACGGCTGAGCTGGTTTCGCTGAAACTCATGGAATGAAAAGAAGCGTAAAAGGGTGATGATACCATCAGTTGGAAGTTAGAGCCAGCTCTCACCACTGGATACAGTTGCTGCTGGCGAAACCCATTTGAGCTCCCAAGCTCAGCTCTGCTCTGCTGCTTAGCAGTTAGTTATTCCATGAAAGTGAAAGTCCGCTGTTGGAGTTTTATCGATCTGTTTTTCCTCATCCTAAAAGGAATTTTCCATCGAAGTGAGCAAGTGGAGCTCACTGACTTTCTCGGTCAAACCAGGAAGAAGGAGGAAAAAGTAGTGGAAGATCATTTTCACGATTATCCCATCCTTCTGGAGAGCCTGAACTCACATAAAAATAATAAGTGTGAGGAGAAAGTTTCAACCCGGAAAATCCGCGGAGTACATGGATTATGTTTGTGAGAGTTGCTCCGCGGAATTTTAATTAGGGAAGGGAGACCATGTAAAAAATAACAGTTTTCACCAAAAAAAAAACATAACACAAAATGTGGCATCAGGCTGGGTCGTGCTCATTACAGATCCAATAAAAAAACATTTTAACGACAAGGATTTTGGAATTATTGGTAAGAAGCATTACGTATTTATGGAATTCGTTTCATATTACTACTTTACTATTAATGCAATCTTTGGGAATATCATCTCACGGGCCTTTTATAGCGACCATCATTTCGTAATTTGGGTTATTGGGATGATGTATGCTTGTATCGAATGAGCAATGGCGCAATTTTGTCCAAGTCGTACATATTTAGTTGCTAATGCATAGAAAACGATTTGATAAGTAGATATTACGTAGAATCGCGATCGTTTTCATGTTATCAATCCTTAGCAAATGTGATTAAATTGCTACATAAGATTGCTATTAAACTTGGGCAATTTCAAATTATTTTGACAAGCTGCATGCGCTCCATCTCCCTAGTTTATTGCGTTGAGCTGGGCGGGTGACATTGTCAGAGGCAGGGACATGCTTATGACATTAAAAATATTGGCTCTTGATGTCCCAGTCTCAACAACACTCATCAACAGGCCATACATAAGCACGTTCTAAAACTTGAAGCATGAAGTGACCATTTAAGCTTGGCTTTGACTAACCAGCCGCAACAAAAAAAAATGAGGGAGCTAATGAAAAGAAGTAATACTGAAGCTTGTATTCAAGTTCAGACTTCAAAAAATTCTGGGTTTTTGCAAACCTTCTGCAGATGACTAATTGCACATATATATTCATATAAACCGCAAACATATTTTAGCTACTTATTCCTTGTTAAATGGAGACATATTTACTTATCATCATCGTCATCATCATTTCATAAGTCAAGGTTTCCCCATTTTCATATTTATGACAGTGACGAGGAAAATATGACTTTGGTCGTTTCATATGATATAAATACGATTAATCAATGTTCAATGAAGCCAAAAGCAATTTATAATTTCTTCATTCCCGAGCCAATATACATAAGTGCTCGTTCACGGCACGACGGGAATAAAAAATTGCAACAGAACGCTTTGCAAAGCTCTCATTTACTAATACTAAAATTGGAAGAAGGATTTGGCGGCATTTGCATTGCAACAGCATTTCTCATGTTGTCTTAATGTAAATGTATTGAAGTGATTTATAATGTAAATTGTTTGTATTTATCCTGTTATCATTAGCGGACACAACTTTAGCTTCATGGTCCATTAACGATAAGCATTGTATTTCACAGGCTGTGATGATAATGGTCAGTGTTAGTCAACCTGCTCTGTTCAAGATAAACTCGATATTAAACGGATATTTACCGATTTCGTTGGAATTGGGATTGAATTGATGGTTTTGATGTCAGATATCAGGGTAAATATGAGAGAAAATTCGAATCAAACTTCATATTTTACGATCCACATACCTATGACCTATATTGCAAGCTGTTGTATTGACTAGGCTCATAAGGTGTGTGCACTGAGCCGAGCTTATCAACTTTACAAGACAAAAGCCCACGCTTGAATCCCTGAATGAAACATGAAATCAGAATAGAAATCGGTCACGTAAATGCTTAAAGAAGCAAAGAGAAAAATGGTAGCTTCTCATGCAATGCGATCCGGTCAGACCAAATGTTGAGGTGGCGGCGGCACTTGGTGTCGACAGGCGATTGACATAATGTGCAATTGTACTTGACAGATGGACGATGCTTTTACTGGATTCGTTTTCAGCAAAGTAAGTCGCATCCATGCCATGCTATAAGTACACATCACTACAACTTCTCTTCTTTTGTATTTGCAAAGTCAACAACCACCCTTTCTCCCACTATAATACAAGTCCATGAGAAATTGAGAAAGGAGCGTCACGCCAAAATACAAGTGATACTTTACTTTCAGCATTGAGAAATTCATCTTGCTCCAGCACGATCGATCATATTCAATTAGACACATGCATTTAGAAGGGTTCAAGGAAACAGAAGCAAGCCTGTTTCCTATTTTATTCATGAAATGTGAAAACCTGGCAAAACCCAAAAGTAGAATCATCAGCAGCATAATAATTCTGGAATACCAGAAAGCAGAGCAGGTGTGCATGTTTACGACTGTAGGTTTGGATTAGCCTTAGCCCCACCATCGTAGAGAAAATAAGTCAGATTATTAAAAATTCGGATTCTCATAAATAGTTCAGGCCTGAATAAGAAATGTAACTTCATGCCAAACGGTGGCAGGGGAAGCAGAATAAGAGGTATTGATATCGAGTCAATTACATGGCCATCTTCTCGGCGAATAGTATGGATTACATGGATTCCTACATAACTCTCCAGATTTCTTTTATGCCTTGCCAAGAAAAATGCGGAGGAGGTGGGAGTACTTGCTCTATATATTATTCACATTTCGACAGATTGCGTAGCATAAAGGAAAACCCTCCTCCCATATTACTGCTTAGGCGGATTTATAATTTATATCTGTACATGATCCATTTTTCCATTTCTGAATTACATACTTTACTTGGTTTTGGCAAACCTTAATGCAGTGGTCCGTGGTACTGTTGTATGGATCACATCCTACACATTATCCAACTTATAATTACTGATATTAAGAATGTCGACAGATAAATGCCTTTCCTCAGTCAACGCTACCTGACTTTTTTTTGCAAAGGATGTTAATTATTATATGGTATAACTTATATACTTTTATAACGTGTCAAGAATTGTATCGTGAAGTTTAGCCATTAAAAGTAAGCCCTTTTCGTATATGAAAATGATGCTGCATAGTAGTTATATGAGGACGGCATGTCTTCTGTCTTTCCTCAAGATCGTAATAGGCTCAGCATGGGATATTGGTTTATGCTGACTTCCTGTTCGAGGGAAAGATGACAAGTGGCTGTAATAAATTTAACAAGTCCAATCAATCATCCAGTATCTTAATAAGCATCGAGCCCATGAAAAAAGACACATGAAAAACTTTGCATGCTATATAATGTAGATAAATGCAAAGCAGCTTTACTATATACGTGACTTATGTCGCAATAAAAAAAGATTCCATCACTCACTCCAAGTCAAAATTGCCACACGCACTTTCTTTTCTTTCAATTTCTTACTCAACTCTTGAGGAAGTATATCTGGAAATTAAATCATAATTTATCATTAACTTCGAAAGATAAAAAGAGCATTATCCTCTACTCGACATTCACTCTAATCCTATTCGTATTTTTCCGCAAATGATAGTTAGGTAACTGTTATAAATCGATTCAAAAACTCGACACTCGAGATCTTGCAACTTCCGCCGATTGAAGTAGTTACGTTTTTTTCCCGAATTAGGGCACACCCGTTTTCCTGGAAGGAATCGTATAAGCCCCTGTGAACAAACAATCATCTTACTCTTCCGCTTTTACCGAGAAGCTTCACCATTATGGTACCATCTGTCACATCGTATCAAGTTTGTTTGTTCTACACCATCCTTTTTGGTGGACCACTTGTATTGTGCACATATCCGTACATTTTTCTGGTTTCTTCCTAGAAGATTGTATTTCCAACGCAAAATATGTAACACATTTTTATCATTTGGGGAAGATAAATTGGTACAATTTGAAACTAATATTTTGTGGTGGTTATTAAGGGCCCAGGGGAGAAGTAGCATAGCACATTACAGTTTATCGTGGGATTGTGTGTGCCAGATGGGATTATAGAATATCCGATACACACATTTATATTGGCTAACTTGGAACTGCATAAAATGATTATGCTTTTGGTGATTTCTTCCATCCACCAAATGAAATATGATTACATCCATTTATCTACATCATCAAAGTACATATGGACGTATCAATGACATTTTTGGTATGCCAAAATCGCTAAAAGATAAGATGAAATATTGATGTTTCAAAAGTCTCCTCAAAACGTTTTTTTGCAAGTTTTGCATATTTTTTGCGTGTACTTCAACCGTACTAAAATCATTTCAAATTCATTGGACGATTGGGCACGGCTGAATTGAAGTGAAAAATTTAATATTTTAAACATCAAAAATATGTAAAGGAAAAAATGTAAAGATCAGAATAAACAGAAACAACTGGTTGCCGTCTCCATCATAAAGAGGTTACAGTTAAGTTAATATCCTAGTATAAACCATGTTATCCCTGCCAAGTTCCCAAAATCCGGTTTCCCTATAAAAAAATATAGGCCATGTTCAAGGATTTGTCCTAAGTATATAAGCACTTCTAGCAAAGGCTTTTTAGAATTTAGGGATATGCATACCTCCTTCCAACAATCTCAAAACTTTATGTCTTTAGCATTCTTAATATTCATCCCTACTCAAGCTAAACTCCCAAGTAATGTAATACAATTACCATTTCGCAAAGAGTAGACGAAAATCTCAAGAAAACTTTGCTAAAATGTTGTTTACATGTTTTTATCGTCAATCATCACACGAGAAATTCATTTCTTTCGGGGTTGACGCTTTTTCTGCAAAAAGAAACTTTCTGAAAACTAACGATTCCAGCAGAAGAGGAAGGAAGCAACATCAAAATACCAAAAAGAAAACCAAAACAATTTTTGATGTAATCTGAAATCTCAATCGGCGCAGCCTTGCGTACGCGAAGGCAAAACAACAAGCAAGAAAGAAACATGAAGGATAAAGCAGCTCGGACGGAACTCGGAAGGGGATTTTTGACGAAAGATGAATATTCATACATTTGCAGAATCGCAGGAGTTCAATTATGCCATATAGACATTTTATGTATTATTATTATTAGATCCAAGAAAAAAGAAGCATTTAAAGTCAACTGAAACATCATAAATATAAGCAAAATAGGCATAATGTATATTTTCTTGTGACGGAACAAAAAAAAGAAAGAAAGAAAAAAATCTTAGAAAGAAAAATATGACATGACATTCCCGATTCTCGCTAAATTTTCCATTTGTCTGCAGCTGCTTCGTTCATACCGTACCCACACAGCTATGGCTATATCATATTCTACATGCTGGTATGGTGGTTTCACTGGAGTAAAGGAAACCACTTTGATCGCATCGTAAGATAGAAACGATCCTCCCCGGAACGAACGGGGAAGAAGAAAAAGATTCCTGCAATCTCGCAACTTTTTTTCTTTCAAAGTAAAAAAGGCAGAAAATACTCATCCATGTCATTTATTTTTTACTTTAGTGCGGATGAATGTTTGTTTGCACTGCTGAGGATTTTATCGTCGGGGATATTTATAATATTCATTAAGCCACGCGGCATGAACTTGTGCAGAGCAGAACTTATATTTTTCTTCTTGAGTCTCGAAGGCATGTTTTTTTATCCGCTTTGCATAAGTATCCGTGGAAGTGCAAGATGAATATGAATGGAGATTGCTGCTGACTAACATTGTAGTGTAGTAGCGGTGGTGCCGGGTATAAATGTTCAAGGCAGTAATGAGGTCGGACGCAAAACTGAAAAGTAAAGGGCTCGTAGGTCCATTTTGAGCATATAAATAATTTATTTACGTATTTAGTATGTAACCCAACGGCCCCGCCAACTGTCGGTAGGGCTGACTGGTACTGGTATGTACCAGGCTGTTTTGGTTCCAATAATCCTGACTCTTCACAATTTTTGCATTTCTTCTTCACGTAACTTTCTTTCTCTTGTTGAGATGAACTATCCATGACGAAGACATCCATACTTTATTGTAATGGAATGGACCACAAAAAGTCACAACTCACAATTGTAAACACTAGTACTGGAAGAAGCGCATATTTTATATATCATAAATAAGTTGAAGAAAATATAATTTTATTTTCCTTTGCGTGAGATTACAATTGGCTCCATTCCATGCCCTTAATGTCCATGCATCCCTCTCGGACATTCCTCGAGCTTGTTGGGAGGGAGAAAGCAAAACTTTTTACTTTCGAGTAGCCCAGCAAGTTTTGTAAATTAAAGTGCTCATAAAAGCAATCTTTTCTATCTTTTTTAATTTGGCTTACTTACAATTAGATCCAGAGAGGGCTTCTTCACATTCATCGGTCCTGGGTCAACCCTCATTCACTCCATTCAACTGTGCACTGGAGAAAGCTGGAGAAAAGACAAAAGGCAACAAACACTAATAACAATATCGAGTGTGTAGGAGAAAGCAATTATTTTATCCTTGAGGGGAAAGTAAACCAAGTGGAATCAAAAGAGAAAGAGAAAAAATCCTGACCGGAGAGATTCGAGCTCTTGACAAAAAAGATAATTGAGCCCAGCAGCAGGCAGCATCAGCAGTAGCAGGATAGCATAACCGGAGACGAATTGGATTATGACCATGGATGTTTTTCACTACAGATCAAGAGCCCGCATAGTGGCTATCGTAGATTTGGTAAGAAAGATATCATTAATTTTTACTGACAATGACTTGAGTCTCATGATTCATTATATGATAGTCAAGTCAGCAGAGACCATATCGCAGATTATTCTAATTTGGATGGAAGTGTGTTAGTAATATGAGCAGACTTAATTAACTCTGATTTGTTTTTGCACGTTTTTCTCTCTCCAGATCCTGAGCAGTATGTCCCTCTGTCTAACCATGATCCTGGTGCTGGGAGCAGTGATATTTGCCACTTCTCCTATTGACTGGGGAAATGCTTGGGATGACGAGGAGGATATAAATATGGTTGCAGTACAGCAAAAAGAACAAGTCAAGAAAGTCGTTGGTAAGAGAAAGAGATAAAAAAAACAACACCAAAGCATTTTATTGCTTCACGCTGTGCCCCGCAATAAGAATGTAATATCCCATTGCGATTTGAGGAGACTGAGAAAATGAATTTGTTTTTTTTACACAGTGACGGTTATATGGACCGTTGTAATCACCTCGGGCATTACAACAATCATTGAAATCATTGCAGCAATTAAACTGCTGAATGCGACCCAATTGGTAAGTAGACCCGGATAAGAAAAAAATTTTGCAGCATTTTTGTGAATAAGTTTGTGATAATTTACTCATGTTTTTTTGTTTTGTTAAAACTTGCAGGGCCAGAGTCCAGTGGGTGCATTGAAGCTCTGTATATTCTGGCGTCGAGTCTGCATCGCTTTCACAATCCTCCTTGTGATTGGCGATATATTTTTCTACCGATTTCATAAAGATGCTACCCCCGTCTTGTCCATTGTTCAGGCTCTACTTCGAGTCATAGCCATTTACATTGTATCGCAGTTCATCAAGGAACTCAGCACGGCTGTCTCCTCAGGGGTGCTTCCGGTACATAGTCAAGCGGGAACTGGAAATGCGCCTCTTATTGCGGGAGTTGCGTATTCTTACATTCCATCACAACAACAGCAGCAACAAGCGTTCCAGCAGCCTCCATACAATCCAGACTTTAATGCGGCTCCCCCGAGCTACTATGAGGTTGTGAAAGATCCTCCTCCAAAATTTGATGTGGAGGGAGGAGCACCCACTACATTGTCCAATGGCGTACCTTAAATACTAAGAGAAGGAGAAAGGACGATTTTGTTCAAATGAAATGAATGCACTAGTGTTGCACAACAAATTTAGAAAGTATTCAAATGTATTCCGGAAGAGGATTATTTCAGTTACCTAATTTATGCGTACTTTCAGCCATTTTTAATTTCTTTTCTTTTTTTTAAGATGAATTCATATTACAATCAAGCGAAGTACTTATCGTTCGTTTCGCATCAAGTAGTGTAATCAATCATCACAAATTAAAATGAAAATGTACTTAGGTGGGTAGCTCAGATGAACCTCAGTAGAAAGCATATAGCTTGTATAACACTTTCAGATTTAGTATTACCAATTACCAGGGATTGTGTGAAAGTAACGTGAACCAAACAATGTGACAAATAAACGTTATTTAGAGAATGCATCTTTTGTTACAGTGCGAAAAACCTAACGATCAATCAGATTTCCGACAATATTTGCGCTTCTGTATTTACACTGGAAGGTTTATATACTCTTTTCGTATTCTATAGTATTTACAATACAAATAGTCATTCTCATGTCATGACTCATGGTGCTTACATAATATAAATTACATACAAAACTACATATATTAATTTCTTTTGGATTTTAATTTCTGGATCTTTTTGATAATAACAATGAAAGGATTACGAAACTGTTTAGACTTGTTGAGTGCTTGTGCTTACAACTAAGACACATGTAATGTTAAATGTCAAATATATGATTGTAAACGGTTAAACGAATAGTCTTTGAAATGAAAATGTTTGACAGAATTCTCATTACCAGGCAGTGGTCATAACATAGGCCAGCCTGTGTACTCCGTAATTGACATACGTACTTTAACGGACAAACAATAATAATAGGTGCCACAAGTGACGAGTGATAATGGAATTTTAATGGATGGAACGTGATAAACGATGGAATGAATGTGCTATTACTAAAGTACTAGTAAATATAAATATTCTACAGTCAATCGCCGACATTGTAAGAATCTATTGATACAACTGATAAATAACGCTGTTTAAAACCTTGGACTACTAACTTCTTCTCAATTTTTTCATGTAAAATTCCAATTTGTTCATACTTTTTATTTTTCCCACAAGAACTTTATATGCCAATGAGGTTATTTTGCTGTTTCTGTAATAATAATACATAGATACTAATAATTTATTGTTTACTCACAAACGGTTTATGTAACGTGTAGAGAGAAAGCTGTTGAGCACATTCTTAGGTCATTCAATCATCAATGGATTTATAGATACTCATCGATTCCTATGTATTTACCAGAATATTTGACTTTCTAGTGAAAACCAATTTTTGCTATTTCTATTTATATTGGAATAAATAAACAACATTTCTTTGATTTTTAAGACATGCCTCAATTATCATTATATTTGATACATACTATGTCCGGTGTATTTAGCCTACATCGCATTCCAGAATATATACCAAAATGTTGTTGTCCTGCAGCGTGACATAATTTTTTCCCTCCCTCTGCTAACTCTTTTGGCTGGTCCCGAAAAAAAAATTCATGTCATTTGGAGAAAGTTATTCTGGCAATGCACCCCTTTTGTTTTCAATGCGTCAGATGAAGAAAAAAATGCCATTTCATGCTCATGCAAAAAATTTGGATGCCAAAACGGGCTACCATAAAACGCTTGACTTTCCCATTTTTATGCATACTTCAGTAATATTCACATTTTGCTGCTCACACACAGTTTTTTTTCACTGGCCTTATATGGCAGAATCATTTTATGTGATGAGAAGTGATGGACTTTTGAAAGTGAAAGAAAAAAAATCAAACTGTCAGCGTTTAGTGATAGTTATTATATGATATGATGACGGTCACCTTCGTAAAGAAGGGCATAGGGTTATGAAAACTTGTAAAGAAAATGGACAGAGTTTTTGTTCCTAAAGCCCTTTCTCCATGCTTACTAATGCTATTGCCTATTATTACTACCACTGCACTATAAGGCGGATCTCTACTAGCAGCACCGCATACTTTGCTTTCCCTTGGCATAAAGAAGTTATTTCCCTCTCGTTCCTTGTCGGAACCGAGATACGATAGGAGAAAGCCCCAAAAGAAGTGGAACTGGAACGAAATCATCTATCGCACACATGGTAAGTTAGGAAGCAAACCGAAAATTCTCTAAACCAGTCACGTCATCAATACATTTCTTGTATGCCAACAAAAATGTATGCCCTGTTGCTTTCACCAGCTTAGTGAAACCCTTTTATAGGTATGCTTCAGTCGTTCAGGTTCTCAATAATATTATTCCTTTTGGCTTGCCTTACAATTCAAAACGAAAAGAAAGTTAGAGGAAATTCTGTGCCTTATCGAGTACCATGCCTATAATTTCATACATTCCCCGACTATGTTCGACTGTACGATGTCCAAGTTCTTTCCAAATGTAGAATGTCTAATGTTATTATTTGGCTTGTAGATGGATATGACTTGATTGCCTTTGTACACGTATATATTTGCGTTTTAAAGAGGTATATCAAAACCTCCTTTCCTAGCAGCATGTAGCGAAAAGTCTAAATTCGGAAATATCGATTTTTTGTCTCTTATATCGGTATAGTGGCTATATATTTTACAGCTATGTTGCCAGGACCGAACTAAACAAGAAAATAATACATTTTGTATGACGTGATGTAGCTGTATGGCTATAGGTGAAAGCTTTTATATATAGTCAGCCCGACTTTCCAAATACTAATCTGATTTACTCTTTTCCCCCCAGCTTTCTCCAGCGCTTTTGCTGTAGTGCATACAGACCCATACGATAAACTTTCCCCAGGAAAAGGGGAATATGCTCTTTATCTATTATCACCAGAAACTATATCCGTAATTACACTACGTACCTATGTATCTCTAGAAAAAAGTGAAGGTTTGAGTTTATATTTTTGTGATGATGGTGCTACAGCCCCTGGTTGACGAACTATATGTTTCGGAATTCAAAATAAAATAGTATGCATATACGCTGCTGCTATTAACAATACCATTATATTGTGATGAAGTCCAGGTTTTTTTCCATACATAAATAATTCATATAAGCTGGGAAACGGATAATTTGGGACAGTATAGAACAGTTCAGAACAAAAGCTATTGTTTCTTTCAAGGCGGAGAGTTGTCCAAAAAGCGTAGAGTGGAAAAGGGTAAATTGATTAGTTTTCCTTCTCGATACAAGTTATTTAATAATAGGAATAAATCGACTGATTTCCTTCGATCGCCTGCGTCAGCTTTTGAGTATTTGGGGAAGTCAGACCATTTTTTGTGTTAGCGGGTTTTACTTCATTTCCGACGCTGCTGGAAGAAGAACAACGCTTTGGGTTGCGTTGAAACTATTGTGTAAATTATAAATTATTTTTTGTTTCCATTTTAACGATTTTTACAGTTTGGGAGGAAAACTTGAAAAACAATTTATTGGTCAAGGACTTTGATTTTGAGTGTCAGATTTTGAATGTAGTGCAAAGATAACGTTTTATATAATCCTAAATTTTCTTGTTCTGCAGAATATTTCATACGAGTAAAAAACTGTGAGACTGCGAGAATCAATCTCGTCATTTTCTAAACATGGAGCATCGATCATCTTTGGAAACTCATCGGAAGCGGGCTAAAGTAGTAGCCACAATTGATTTGGTAAGAATTTATTGCTTTTCACAATTAACTTCTATTAAGTCTGGAAAAGGGGAAAGGGAGAAAAAAAGAAAGCTAGCATAAGCAGTAAATTTGTAACGAATCCTTCAAATCATTTTAGATATTGTCCAGCATGTCAATGTGCTTCTGGATGCTGGCAATGATTGGACTTCATTTCTTGCGAATCTCTGTACAGCGGAACCAAGGTCGAGTCAACGCAACAAACACAAAGATTTTGCTAAATCAACCAGACTTTCAGGACCCACCGGATTCGCAGGACATGGAGTTGAGTGGACGAGCCAAATTGTTGACATCCGAAAGCTTCTGTAAGCGAGCCATATCTATTAGCATTACATACACGTTTAGTAGATGCCATTTACTAGTTAACTTAATTAATAAAAAATTGTCAATAATTTCGTAAAATGTAATTTTCGCATTACAGATAGCTGTGCATGGTTCCTCGCTGCGGCATTCCTCATGGCTGCAATAATTCAGATTACGGCTGCAGTCAAACTTCTGAATGCCACACAAATCGTAAGTCCATCAATAATTAACTGATGATTGAAACGAAACGTGCCAGTCTGTTGAGGTTAATAATGTATTCCACCTCAAACTAATTTATTTATAGGGAAAGGATGCTCGAAGCGCTTATGCACTATGCAGATACTGGAGATCCGTTTGCGTCATGTTCACTGGCTTGCTCTTGTGCGACATTGTCCTTTCACTCCGAGGGAAGAACTTCTTTGCCATGTCCTTCGTGGTCTGCAACATGTTGATTCGAACGACCCAGCTTTACATCGTCCAACACTACATGAACGAGCTGGACTCTTCCCTCCGGACCCTGCCCACCGTTCACCATCCAAATCATCTCATTTCCGTTCCTGTCCACTTTCACATTCCCGTGGGCAGCGAAAATGATGCATCCGCTTGTCGCTACGTGCATTACAAGCTGAGTGCTGCACACCAAGAGCGACCCCAGGATCTTCCTCCTCCAACTTATGAAGAGGTCACAAAGGAGCCGGAGAAGTATGAAAAGATTTAAGGAAGGGGAAGCAAAACTCCCGAAGGCAAAACTGTAACTTCACTGTATGTAAATGCGATGCCAAAAGCAATGAGCACTATATTTAGGATGTTAACAAGCTTATAAAACTAAAATACTCGCTTGCACTGATTCACAATTTTGATGGATCTGGTTATGTATCACCATTTTATGATTTCAATTTGTCACCAAAAATATTTCAGCCACACAATGCAACTATAATAATTAAGAAGATTATTATTTGTTTACCAATATATTACCTATGTCAATATAGTCGGTAAATTCTGAAAATATGTTCATTTCTCTTTATTGCTGAATACAAGAAACAATACAAATGGAAGTTTTCAAACATTAAAATGTGCACTACTCTTCTATTATTTGCAACTTTGTAAAATCTAGATTGACTAGATGGAATCTTATGGCTATCTTTACGTAATCTTGCAACAATTCAAGTGATAGTTGATTTCAGTGGCTTTGCTGTTAAATTCTCTTAAGTTAATGCTACACTACACTAGACTATGTTATAATTCGCTTTCGTAACAGACATAAGGAACAAGCTAATTGGTAATGATAATCAAAATTATACGATTCAAAATATCGACGTTATTACCCATACATATTCCAATTCATCTCATCAACCAAAAAATTTAGATGATATCTTTCCCAATTTTTGAACTGAACCAATCCTGTCTTAATCATAACTACATGCTGACTACAGATTTTGAAAGAACGTTAGTTAAACCGAAGAATTGTACTTTACCAAATTTTTAATTCAACATTCTAAACTAGCCCATAGTACATTAACCCAATTAAACATAGTACTAACCGCATCGTACCCGTCTGCTCCTCTCTCGTCGTTATCTAATATTATAATGTAGAATGTACTTACTCATGTTTTTATAGAATTAGCTTAAATTAAAAATAATTTAATTCAAGTGTAAGAAAGTGAGAAGCGTGAAACTAAAATGTATCAGATCGATGAATGCCGGTTTATTGATGGGCGAATGAATTAACATACCATAACATTATAAATTGTAAGTGTAGATTATTTATAGATTATTAAATTAGTATTTACTTTCCATCATCATCAGACGAAACCAAAGGATCATTTACAAAAAAAAAATACGGTAGTGTTAGTAGAATGTACCTGAGTGAATGAAAATATATTTGTATGTTACGTAAATGGATTCGTTTTGAAATGTCTAACAATTCCTCCATTTCTCCACAGAAAGAAGTCATATTTGTAATATAGTCTGACTGCAAATGATCATGATCGTGTACATAAAAATAATATATATCTTTATCGATAAATTGTAAACTATACCGAGAGTAATATGTATTTAGCATTAGAATAAACTATATACTCATAAACTCATGTTATAAATATAATATACTATAGTAGCTAACCTATAGTTTCCCATTGATTGTAAATAAAAATGTTAGAAAAACAACAGATTTAAAGGAATAGATGACTCAAGATGAGTCCCAAACTGTGACGCTTTTAGAGGCCTAGTAGCACATAAT
>JAQIWX010000062.1:0-31873 GCA_034696785.1 Lepidocyrtus cyaneus | reverse complement strand
CTATTGCCGAAATCAGAATTGAAAAATTCGTATCCGTTCGAAAGTTATCGTGCAAACGGACGGACAGACAGACAATATCTAGCAAACCGCAAAGCTCCGTAATAATGAAGCGGTACTGTTAAATCAACGTATTTATGTCGATTAATCACTGAAAGGTTTGTCTGCGATCTGGATAACAAAGAAAACATTGTACTTACTGCTGGAAACAAAACTGTACCCATTTTGCACAACACAACGAGCGGGACAAAAGCAGGCGAAATTCAGAATGGGATGAAAACAACTCCATATCAAAGCAATGTAACTGATTCCAAAGTAAATGCTCACATGAAAAATCATGCATCAGAGTCGACGTTCATTATGAGTGCGGCAGGAGGAATTAGTGGCAACGAGGAAAACACTTTTACCACAAAAAAAGTGGAGGAAATTCCTAAGGAAAAACGAAACAAGGAAAAATATGCCATACATGACCAAAAACTTTTCCCCGCCATTGACGGAATGAAAGAAAACGCCTTAAAATTGCTTATCCAACTCGGCGCAGATATCAATGCCAAAAACAGCTATTTACAGACTCCACTCATTAGAACGGCACGGCGGAGCAGCAGTGACAAAAACGTTTCCCTGAGGATTATTAAATTTCTCATTGAAAACAATGCGTCGGTTTATGACACGGACGAGAATAACCAGACATTTCTTCACCATCTGGTGGAAACCGGAAGCCTTTCAGCATCCCAGTTTGACAGTATTACAACATTTATCATTTCAAAGAATATGTCCGCTCTATTCAATATGGCAGGGGGTTCTTCCGGAAACAATCCATTTCAGATTTCCATAAGAAACGTTGCTGTGGAGAACAGTACCCTGTCCCTGTTGTACAAGAACGGAGTGGACTTCGCCGTGGAGGATGCCAATGGCTCCTCCATTTTAACATTCGCCCTTCAGGGCAAAAGAAGCACAAATTTACTATCAAATCTGATGGAAACCGGGGTGAGTTGGAAACACTTAAACAATTATAATCAGACTTTGCTTCACCACGCCGCCGAATATTGCCACGTGGACGGGCTAAATCTTTTTTCAACTTTGGGGTTGGACGTGTCAACCGTCGACGTTTACGGGAATACTCCGCTCCACCAGGTGGTCATAGATGGGAAGGGGAATATTTTGGAAACAATCAAAGTGCTGCTCGAAAATGGAGTTGATGTGAATGTAAGAAATAGTCGTGGACGTACAGCCCTGGGAGAAGCATTTGAGAGGAATGACGATATCATTGATAAGGGCAAAGTTATTGAATTGTTACGAGTCCTGATTGTAAGCAATGCGAGACTTGGTTGAGGGGGGGGTGCATTTCAAAAATATTAAAGTCGTAAATAAATCTTTTTAATGCTAAAAACTGTCTTCATGTTTGTCAATGCCATTGATTGTCGTTTTAGTTACGCCACAGCAACGTTAGCGATTTTGAGTCTTTTAAAACCGGCTTATGAAAAGAAAAAGAGTATCCTTTATTTTCGGCAGCTAAATTATTCATTTATTTTATTCAAAATTATAACTCCCGTGTCTTTTTCCGCTTATGAACATCCTGTTATCATCCTGTTTCCTTTTTGGCCAAAACTGCCAATTTGTTTTACAAATGCCATCCTATATGTATAATTTACAGAAGTAGTATTCTAATATCAAGTTTAACTTACTTTACTTTCGCTCTCAATGCCAAAATCCACGCCAATAATAAGGACCCCTAGCCATTTCAAATTCACCATTTAAAACATCGTCAGCTTAATAGTATCTGGAAGCAAGTACAAGTACAGCACCTTCATATCTCTCTCCATAGTTTACAATATGTTGGCGTCCACCATCAAGAACAAATTTGCATTGCAATGTTTGGGTGGGAGAAAAACCAAACCCGATTCAAGCTGTCTGCAGCGATTGGTTAAATCCGGCTGTTATTTGAATATACTCCCATTAAAGTGGTTTGTAACAAGTGGGTCCAAATGGGAGTTTATAGTGCGACCATTCTCGTCCCGGGACAGAAATGCGTGGACAATTTGGCATATTTTTGTTTTATACTACACTTTTGATTGCATTTACCTCACGTTTGCAACCCGTCACGTAAACCTGGTGGAGTTGCCCGCCAAAGAGTTTGTAAACTTTTACGTCCATTTCATATCCCGCACGGTTGCTTTAATATTACTTCTCCTAATGAAATGGGACGTGAAAGAGTTCACCATTGTTTTGAAAGGGATATTTGCAATGAGAACAAAGTTCAATTTAACATGGCTCAGGAGTACCTCCCCCGACTTTGGGAGTTCCCTCTTTATTCATGTTCAGCCACTAATGCCACTCTTTCTCTTTACCTGGAAAATCGACATAGCTTGAGATACTGGCCTTCAATGCTCATTCCACCCCACTTATATGAGACAGCGAATATCTCAGTAATTTATTGCAGTTATGACCTTTTGATTTCTTTCATGGCGGCATTCGGGGCTGGACTGGAGTACGCCACCATTTGTGCCTACAAGTTTGTGGCGGAGGTGGAGACGTGGATGATCCTCCTACTGGAGAAAGTGAAGGATGGAATTCAATTCAACTTCAATGCCTCTATTCATTCGTCGCGCCAAACAATTTGTTACGTGGGGTTGGCTAAATGCATTTAATTGATTAAGAAGAATCTGGATTTTGTTGAAGAATGGATTTAAATACGATACGATTTAAAGCGATAATATGTAGACAAAGACATACACGCTTTGAATTGTTTCACGTTACCCCAATCATTTCTCTTGATTCCCGCGTTTTACAATTTTGAATCCAAAGCATTAAAGCAAGGGACGACACAGAACGATTTGGTATTGGCCTTGGGATCGGGGGAAATGGGATGGATGCCGGATGGATGTTGTTGATTGATAGGGGGGAGCAAAGAGTGAGTGGACGAACAAAAAAAGTTGTTGTTGTCATCATTTTGATTTGATTGAATATTAATAATTAATTAATATTGAATGATTAATCATACTTTTACTCACAATTATCAAAATAAAGCCCTTTTTTTGTGAAACCTGTTTAATTTAACTATTTTCAATTTCGAACTAACTAACTGACGAGTTTAAAGTTGTATTGCCTGAGCGAGATGGCGGAAGAAGCAAAAACAAAAAGTACTGATAAGCATTTGGATTTGGCGTTTGGTTCAGTGAAGGTGTCAATGTCGGTCGAGTCAGAAAATACTGAACTGGAGAAGGCCCTCTTTGAAGTCCGACAACTGAAGAAAAGAATGTTCCATTTCCAGAAGGCGTTCCCAAATTTTGAAAAGAACAGGGCGGCGCTGAAGGAGTTGCTCAAGGCGGAGAGGAATCTTCTAAGGCGTGTGGAGGAGTTGAAGACATCAGCTGATGAAACTAGCAAAAGCATTGTGATGAAGCAGGATGAGATCGCCAATCTCAGTAGGAGTCTCGAGAAGTTAAAGGATAAGCAGCAACCTTTGACCCCGTCAGCAGGCCAAAGCGAATGGGAAACTGTGAAGGAGGGGAAGGATGCAATCTCAATTCTTCCGGAGGAGGTTAGGCATTTTTACGTTAAACTGTTTAATTTAACTTTTACTAGCTTCTCTTGATAGAAACTAACTATGACTAAAAATCTATTTTTTATTTTTAGATTTGGGAAACGATCTTCAAGAACCTGGCCGAAGGGAAGGACCTCTGGAACTGCTCCAACACGTGTCAACTCTTCAAGAAAATTCTGGAGGACTGGAAGAAACCAACTTGGTCGTTCATGCAAGCCTTCCCGCTCCTGTTCCAGTACCTTCCTCGAGAAGCGATTCTGAAGTGTCGCCTGGTTTCCAAAGGATGGAGTCTGGTTGTCCACGAGTACTTTGAAAATCATCCTTCCCTTCGGCCCCATGACAAGAACAAGTATAATCCCCGAATGCTGCCATTCATCAGTCCACTTCGGTTGAAACACCTTAGGTTTAGGATGCTATACAGCTTTGACTTCAGAGTCGATGACGACCCAATCTTCAGAATGATGATGGACAGAATGATGTACGGAGACCGACCAATGTATCCTCCTCATCTTCCGGGTAGGAACCCGTTCATTGGGAGGGTAGTAACTTTGACGGTGGGGACGGACAAGGATGATGTTCGAGTTGACGGTAACTCTGAGGTGAAAAGGAGAAACGGCGAGTGTATGGACAAGCTCTACTCATTCCTGGAAACATATGGACAGTACATTTGGTACCTAACTTTTGACTCCATTCAAGGGGAACTTAGGGACAAGGACGGAATCGACAAGAGAATGCTCCAGCTATTAACGGTGGACCTGTACTCCCTCGTTCCAAACCTACGGAAACTGCATCTTGTGCCAGGGAAGCATAACAGTAACATTAACAAGTATCAGGAGGAGGAGGAGGAGGACAATGAGCCCGAAGACATCAATTCCGACTCTCTTCCGGATGCGCCAAAACTGGAATCACTTGAAGTCGACCACACTGCATTATATTCAGACACTTACTACCCAATTGCTCTGGCACTGATGGAAAGGCATTGCGGAAGTCTGCGAGCACTTCACCTACCTACCTATTTATGGAGCGAGGTTTACTGGATGGAATGGGCCAATCTGAGGGAACTCTCGTTTGATGACATGAGTATGAAGGGTGAATTCGAATTCTTGTTGGAGGCGGAGCTTCCCCGGTTGATGAAACTGGGAGTCAACTTGAGAGGGAAGGAAAGGAGCTTTGACTGGCTGCTGGACGTCATCCACAAGTTTTTCGGTACCACTCAACTCAACACGCTGAGACTTTATGGAGGGGTGGGGCCTGGAATGTTCCAACGAGTTAGATGGGAGCACTGCATGTCGCCAACGTTGAAGACACTGGAGCTGGAGCACTGTGGAGAGGATGGGTTCTATAACTTCCTGCACTATTTCCCTCTTGTGGAGAATCTACACCTGTTTAGGAAAATTGAGGGAGCGTCGGACAACATGGTTCATTCTACCAAGAACCTTCCAGACCAACATAGCGTGGAACATGATAAAAAGTTGGTGGAAGTGGATCTCAACAAATGGATTAAACGGGGGAGGAACAAGGTATACTACTCCAACATTTGGAAGCTACTGCCTAGACTCAAGCTGCTCACCTTCCCCTGGCGGCAGGAGTTTACAAGAACTGGTTACGCACAATCTATGGGTCAGAAGGAAAACATTGAAGCTCACTCTTTAATTACAAACTAAGATTAGATAGGCTAATTATTAATCCAGGAAAGAAAGAGTAAATTTGTTTGGGATAGTTATGTAATTTGTTGGTTTTTGAGTTTTGTTTTGGCGTTTGTCCAAAAACTTTGCTTCCGTCTTGATTTAATATCTGTGTTACATTTTATTTTATTTCAATCATTAACTAACTCAAATCAAATGTCTTTGCAATTTAATTTTAATTAATAAATTTTTTTTTAACTAAATATAATAATGTGGCATGTAATAATGGTTTCAGATTTTGCTTTTGAACATCCTTGTAGTAAATATAAAATGTACATTCAATTCAGTATTTCAGTATTTTTCTAGTTTCGTCAAGCCTTTGTTTGCCTTACAATTATTTAAAGGTTATTTCAATTTATAGCAATTCAGTTAATAGGTAGTTAATAAATACATTCGACTTAACTTCTTTGTAATGGTTTAATGTCCGACGTAAATTATATCCATTAAGTGCATTCTAAATTACATACAATCTTTCCGTGAATGATTGCTTCCGGTATTGCCTCTTTCAGGTAACGCAAGCCATTTAAAGTATTTTGATTCAGTCCAAGGAAACCGTTAAACCTTCCTCTCCTCACGTTCCTATAAAACGCTTGGTATTGTTGCTGCAATTCTCTAAAAAAGGAAAATGTTTCCATTCCTCAAATCCGTCCCATACCGGAAATGGAGTGGGAATAATACCAACCACGCAGACTATTTCCAGTTATACTTGCAACTCATAATCAAATCTGCCTGTCTTCTAAACATCGTTCCCCTTGAGTGGCTTGAGAATGGAAACGGTGACTTCACAATACGACCATTGACCTCCCGTCGAGCTCGCTTGTTATGGAATCTATTTGTTTGCTACTATCTCTGGGACTGCATTTATTTGACAGTCGCGTCCAGGCAAGTCAATCTAGATAAGACTGCGGCGGAGGAGTTCCTCAATTTCTATCTCCATTACTTATCCCGCCTAATCGCATTAGTTTTGGTGTTACTGATGAGATGGGATCTGGATGTGTATGTCGTCGTTATCAACGCCATGTTCCCAATGAGACTCAAATTCAACACAACTTGGTTCAGGAAAGTCACCACTCGTCAGGGCAATAAAATAATGGAGCAGGAGAAGAAAACTAAACTAATGATGTCCTGTTTTGCTGTGTTCATCCATCTCCAACCATTCATGCCACTTTCCCTCCATCTCCAGAACCGACATAGTCTCCGATATTGGCCGTCCATGCTTCTTCCATCCGATTTCTACGATTGGCCGATAATCGCGGTAATTTATGCGGGGTTAGATTATTTCCTTTCCTGGATGGCATTGTTCGGCTGCACTTTGGCAAGCTGTTCCGTTTGGTGCTACATGTTCCTTGCCCAGAGTTGGATGATCCTGCTAATCGAGAAGCTGAAGGAGGGGATAATCCCTCCCCATTTCCTAATCAAGGCTTATCGGGGACAGCAAATTTTCAATAGGATTGGGAATGCTTATTTTGCCCCGAGGACCATTCCAGTCCAAGTTGTTGGGGGGCTGCTGGTCTTCATTTATTTGTTTGGGAGTATCATCAGTGGCTATAAATATAATCTTCCTCCGCTTATCATTTTCAATTTTGTGGTTGCAGCTGTTGTATTCATTGTATTGCACAACTGGTTGTTGGGGACTGGGGGCGAACTGAGGGATTTGGGGAGGGACTTTAAGTTCCAGTTGTCCAAACAAGGGACAAACAAGTTGAGGTTGGTTGATCAAAAGAGGCTGAGGGGTTGTATGGAGTTGAGGGTGCATATGGGCTCATTCATGTATTTTGAGTCGACGTCATTCTTCAAGTTTATGAAAATGGTTGTGGAGCAGACGGTTAATCAACTTTTAGCAACAGAGTAAAATAAGATGCTGAAATCAGCAAAAAAAAATCAATATTTCATAGATGGATATGTTCTTAATAAACCGTTACAATGCTTGAAAATTGGTGGAAAAAGATGGTGGGAGGGAGGTGGGTAACTTTGATTGCTGGTTACGGAGGGATTAGTGCATGGAATGGAATTTGAAGGGTCTTAGATTCCAGATGATCAGAATTGAATTGAGATTGTAAAGCTGCTATTTGTAGGCCGATACTATGTTGCCATGACTACTCTTATGTCTCATTGTAAATAGGGATGCTAAAATTTCTTCATTTTCTACCAAAATTGAATCAATTGCTAGGTCAAAAAAGTGATATTTTAGAATACAAATGGGCAGAATGCACCGCAAAGACAATAAGAAATGATTCCCTGTTGTATTTACAGCCAGAAATAATACATACATGACACAAAAAATTAATAGATATAACTTAATGTACATAAAAACCCTGATATACGAATCTAATAGAAATAATCGAAATGACAGCAAAGAGCAAAACTCAGGGAAAATTGTACATTGAACTAGTGGTATATGGTTTGACCTCGAAGTGAAGTAAATTAAAGACCTCCAAAAAAAAAACTTCTTGTTAAATGTGAAGCGAGAAAGGTTCACACTGACTGATGGTCTGAATGAACACTTCTAATTGTGAGTTATCCTTATCAAGATGAGTTGAATGATTGTAATTTAACTGTGTGTATTTTTGGTTTTGTATATCTCGAATATCTCCATAATTATAGCGAATTGAATGGATTATTATTCATATTTAAATTCGTGAAATTGTGGTGATGGTTCATTAGAATAAGGAATTTTAAAGTTCTACCTAATTATATTTTAAATTAAATAGTAAATCTACTGCCCCCAATTACTTAACTCCAACTGATGCAGCTTCATTTGATATTCAATTTGGTGGTGGATGAAGGAGGAGACATGAGTGGTGATTGGCTGTTTAGTATGACAGGACTGTATCAAATATAGTTAAACAAATTACCAATTACACGGCAGAAACAAGTTTTTATGGTTCAAATATTTTTGTAATGTAAGGGGTAATTAATGTCATGGAATACATAATAATATTATGTATTACATACATAATTAATGTAATATGTAATTATGTAATACATAATTAATAATATTATTATTAATTCTTGTAAATTTCACTTCCTTCTTGTTCACCCGGATGACTTTGGTTTTGGTGTTGATTTCCTTTGGCTTTTGTGCTTTTGCTCCTCCATAGCTTGTTCAAAAGTAGTCTGCGTCTAAAAACAACAAATATTAATTATTAAATTTTTTTACCGGCAAAACACTTTTAATGTACATTTCGTTTTCTTTCATTTCCACCTTTTCACCGGCTCCGACGGTTGAGACGGTGGCCATAAGAGTGATCAAAAATATAATCACACAAATAAAGTAGAGTCCCTTCATGTTATTTTATAGAAAACACAGTTTTGTGATAGTTTGATTTGTCACACAAAGGTTTTTCAGCTTCTTGAAATTGCGTGTTTCCTGCTCAAAACTTACTCGTTATTTGCTTTCTTTTTATGTTGGAATCTACTAACTATTGACACAAGCATATTGTTATTACAATGTCACTTCCTCTTCCTCCGCACGTCATGCATCACAATCGCATGTTTTATCCTTGTCGGCATCCATAAAAAATAGAAACAATGGAATGACTACGCCAAGAAACTAAAATAAATAAACAGCAAATTTTTTTTATTAAAGAAATGCCTGATCACCACTTTGTAAAGAATTACTGATGTAAATTTGTCCTTTAATAAATAGCAACAAGTAAAAAACCTTTGCCGCAAAAAATGATTCATCCATAAGGAAAACGCCACGGCCAACTCCTATTGGATATCGTTTGAGCCTTCTAATTAATGGCTCAATCCGCTTCAGCTCCCGTCCATCAGAATCATTTTCACAGTAGGAATCTTCAATCAAACCTTTCACTTCGTCGGACTAAAATGTTATTCATAAACATGTATTAAATATTAGTTGTAATTTACAAAAAAAAATGATAACTTTTTTTTGGTAACAGCTTACTTTTAACACCGCAAGCGCCGCGATGTAATAAGATGCAAAAATACTAGGGATAACCACAATATATCCTAGTAAATCTCCGTAGTCAATTTTTCCCTGAATTAAGTCAATGAAAAAATATGAAGACCATAACACATTGTCGATATGAACAAGTTTGAACAGTAACGAGAATCCGTTATCAATTTTCTTTGAAATCCGGAACAAGGTATTGTGTGCTGAGCGTAACATTCCTATGGCACGATAACCAGGCCCTTCTTTTTTCAAGACCTTCAACGCGCTCGATCTAAAAATTTGACTTAATCCGTAAACATGAAGAGCAGCCATAAGTAATGTTGCTCGGAAGGAAATCTCTTGCAAAATCCCGACAAATCTCCAGATAATTTCAAATAGCCCCATTCCTAGTGTTTTGAATGACAGTTCTGCTCGATATTGATGGTAAAGTTCTTTTTTAATGGTAGAATTGCTATCTTTTGTCCAAAGAAATAGGTAGATGCTTGATCGAAATGATTTTTTAAGCAAAATTTCTTTAATCGTGTCTCCTCCATCGAAACTCAAAGTTGAATAGGCTGCTGCTATGACCACCATACTAAAATAAATTGCTAATCCGACGGAAACCTATACATTAACAAAGCATAACCTGTAAGTATTTCTGAAGCTTCAGAATTTGTAACACTACATGCGCTCCACAAATGTAAAACATAGTGTTACATATATAATTCATTCTTACGTTCTTACCTTATGGCTACGTTGCTTGACTAAAATTTCGGGCTTGTTTTCAGTAGAAAGTTTGAGAATGTCCGCAATACATTTATAGCTCCATACAACCAGCTTTAGAAAGTAAATTTGTTGAATCACTGAGCTCATCAAATACCATGCGTAAATATACTGTTGAAGAGTCAGGGATTCGTTTTGGTACAGAAAAAACTGCTTACTGTTTCCAAATGTGTATATTAGGCTAACCAAGGTTGTTACAGCAAATCGGATCTATTTTTCCAAATATCGCATTTGTAAGCATTACGGTTTTATAACTATTAAAAACTATTTATGAATGAATAACAAAATATGGAACCGAACTTTGTGCCAGAAAGATCCCACCGTCCCATTACCTTTTATAGGGCTTAACCCGCTATAAAAGAGTAGGTCAAACAGAGCATGCAGATAGGTGGGATTTGTATGTAATTTGATATCCAGTTCCTCATCGTCATCAATCGTTATCTCTGGATGGTCCACCCACATGCGCCGATTATAGGAAGCTGGTAAGGGTGACTCTCCTTGAGATTCTGTGTCAACTTCTAAACTCCTTACTTGAATATTTTGACTCATCGGGATGGATGAAGCTTCACTGCAATTCGCAGATATTTTATTTTTTCCAAATAATAATTTTTTCATTGTGAATATGGCAGCGTTGAAAGAACGATTTTTAAACAGTCTTGAATTTAAAAACGAAATTGAAAATTAACGTAGAAGACTTGATTATAATCTTGATCTTAGTCTGACGCTTGAGTATTGTTGCTCGGCTTGTGACTGAAATTTATCTGACGCTGAGTTATCAGGTTAGCTAAAATGTATGACGCACGAAACTTCACATAAAGTTATAATTATACACGATGCAGAAAAATCGTTGTTTAGTTCTAACCACACCATGAAAATTTTTGCATGCTATGCTACATGCCAATCAATTCGATGTGTTTAACTTATTTCCGCAAAACTAACAGCATGACATATTTCAAAAACAAATTGCCATTGTAATTTTGTCTGTATTTTAACTATAATAGCAAATACCTGACGTGATATGTAGTTTCAATTTACATCGATGGTGCATTGATTAACAATAATTGTTCATCTGTCATCCTTTTTTAAACTACTAGCTAGCTATCAATCAACTTTAACTTTTATTGAATTCGTGCCCAGAACCCTGGAGTGCAGATCACGTCTGTCCAGCTAAAAATGTCTTTCTACAAATAAAAGGTTTCATAAATTTTAAAAACTCTCAATAATTTATTGCATTGCATCTTATCCCGTTTTCACGAACGACAGCCAAAGATTGCAATAAAACAATTTCCGTTGTGAACACAAACATCATAATTGAAATGTAAATTTTGCGTGTGATGACAACAGTTCCAAAAACGTTGATTCCAATCGGTCTCCGTGAAAGCATTCTCTCGAGCCGGCATGCTGTAGCTGAAAATAGGGAGTCCGGCGAACTCTCCAAAGTTTTTAAAATACTTTCTCCGGAATTGTACACCTGCGCAGCGTAGTGCGTCACCAGACCTACTCTCAACAGGAGCTCGATGAGGGAGACACAGACATAAGGAAATGGAAATGGAAGGGGGTTGATCGATTCTGATTTGGAAAGGAAGCGGAGGCTCTGTTAAATTAAAAAAATACATTCAAGTTCATTTTCCTATTTGTTTGTAATTGTTCATTTATAAATTTGGCGGGGGGCTCACATTAAGAATAACCAAAAACGTGCTGAATCCATAGCAGATCAACAGAAGCGGAGACGCAAATTTTCTAATCTCATCTGTGAGATTGGAAAGGGCCAAAATCTTCTCCCTAACTTCAATCCAAACAGCTTCCTTCTTTCTTTCCAAGCTTTCCCCATAATCAGACTCCCCGATAACATTAATCTGAACTGATGGGTGTGACACCGGAAGTTGTTCGTGAGAATCCGTCATTTTATGTGAAGATTCCAACAAATCCGATATTGCAGTCTGAAGCTCCCTATTGATGTGACTAAATTCATTGGCAACGGCTCGGAAAAGAATCATGACGAATATCTCCGAAAAGGTCCAGCAATGCGTTCCAACCCAGGAAGCATAAATCAAGAGGATGGAGGTGGGAGCGGAATAATGCGGTAGCAACTGTGCCAGAGGTCCCAGTTGGTACTCATACAGAGTTCCTATCACACTTTCGCCATTTGAAGCTAAAAAATTGAAGATGAATAAATTACTTCGATTTACTTATTTCATGTCGTTCAAACAAAAGGATCTGTCGTTTGTTACCTTTATATTGAACCTGATAAATGTCAAAGAAAATGCTTCCGGCAATACTAGTCCCCAAAACAAGCAGCATGAGGCTCATACAAAATTTGGGAAATGAGTTGTCTTCAATTTCAATTCTCGACAACTTGAGCTTTTTCACCGTCCCCGTCCACAGACGAAAGAGCTGAAGAAGTTCAGGAGCTTTCCGTAACCAGTGGAGATGTACTAGGAGGATGCACAGCGTAAATAGAAAACCTTCAGTGTAGGCCATTTCCTCCAAAATTGTGGGATGCGTTCCGATTTTCTCAAAGTATTCATACGCCTGAGGGAGGAATATTGCAGAAGCAATGAGGGTCAGAAGTAGACTATGCATTGCTGGGAAACTTAGCCATCTAATAAACATTTAAAGCAGTTTAAAAAATTCTTTTATAACCAGAATTTTGATTTAAATTTGAATGACAAGTTTTTATTCACCGAAATCTCAACTTGCCCCGTCCAGTTTTAAATGACACCGAGATTGGACTGATTCCAAGGATGCGACCTGGCACCAGCATCCATTTGAAACTGGCTTCTACATAGTCCTTCAAGTCAAGTTCGTGTTCAAATGATTCATTTTTGAGAACTTTTGATCCTGGTCCTCCCCTTGCCACCGATTCCTGATCCATGTCAAACCGTAGCAATCAATGCAATTAACAGTAAAAAAAATGCAAAACTTCTTATTCTTGCCAAATTAAATTATATGGTCCAGTCCATACTTCTGGTAAACGAGTTTTGCTGGGAAAATGATGCCAAAGTGATGAGAAAAAAATTGTAACATGGTTCTTTATAATCTAGGCAATCAGCTATGTCTCAGACAATACAAATATGTATTGTGCATCATAAAAGTAAATAACATTATAAATGATATTAACTTGATAACAAATTCCAACAGATTTAATGCCAGCATGTAATAGATAGATAATAATAACACCCCAACTATTAAATATTTGTTTAAAAAGGTGAGCCACAATTTTAAATTTCTCTCATTGATTCATTCATTCATTGAATGAATTAAATGCAGTTGATGATAAATTCATTATTTTTATTGTCCGATTATAAATAAACTAGGTTATCAATTCATTTATCTTATGTTTAGGATTTAGTTATATGACATTCTATGCTTTAGGATTAATGAAAATGAATGAATGTTTACCGTTATGGGTATATTTTACACTTGTTAAATAACGTGCCGTCAAGTTTACTTCAGTTAAGTATTCAATGTGTGAGAATTTTAGTAAATTCGTTAGTAATAGAGTAATTTTGATTAAAATAATCGTATGTAATTTGGAATAATGGAGTGAAACATATCAAGCGGCGGGAAAACAACAGGTTAAATTTATTTTAGCTTCTATTTACCTTTTTATACAACTTTTGAATTATTAATGATTTGCTAACGGACCAATAAATTGTAATGATATAACATAAGCATTTCAGTAAGGTGTCCAAAGTATAAGACATGATTAAAAAGTTTCAATTGAAAGTGGGTCACACAAAAACATTGACTGTTCGCAGAAACTAAATTGCACGTAAATAAGTTATTTAAAATAACAACATTAATCCACGCACGCTCATCCATTTGCAATGTTAATAAAATATTTTTTGTAGATAATTTTACAAATTTGATAAGGTTTTTAAATCCAAATTGAACGTTTGCAATTGAATTTCACTTCGCGCAGGCCAATAACTCTCCTTTGTTTGCCCTTGTCAAACTGAGGCTGAATGTAAATGGATTGGATGTAGGTTATTTCTTTAGACTTGTAAGTAACGAAAATGGATTTGGAGGTCAAGGTGTCAAGACAATTTTGCTCAATTTGCTATGCTACTCTACTGGAAACGACGTCGTCGTTGATGTTATGTAAGATATGATGGCTCCGTTTTCAGTTTAGTTATGGAAGCTTGCTGAGAGACAACTACAAAACTACATCTTTCGAAAAATAGCAAATGAAGCATGAAATAAAATCATTACGAAATAGTCAACCTTCCCCCCTGCATGATTTTGTCCGGTCGGGGGATCCAGATCCAGAAGAAGTCGCTTTCAAATGCGTGCTTTTTTTAGGACGACTCCTTGGGGTCAGTCCCATTTGGGTGTCTATATTGCCAGGAAGGAAAAAGTTGACGTTTCAGTAAGTAAATTAATATATAAAACTCTAATCTAAATTAATTTTTTTAAACGTCAAAAATTATTTAATTAAAATGATTCATGTTTAGCTGGATAAGTTTCTCAACCGCGCATAGCCTCTTTCTATTATGCATCATTTTCTATACATTTCTGCCTGGATTGCCAAACTATTTCATTAAATTCGGAACACAACCAAATAATATTCTATACGAGATGGGTGTTCTTGCAGCGAATCTTGTAAATTGGGCTAATGCGGCCGTGTATATCCACTGGTTAGTAAATGCACCCGGACTCATTCAAATTTTCACTAAATGGTCTCAAACAATGAAAATGCTGAATCTGACAACTACGGACAATGGACTTCCAACTTTCTGCACAAGAGTCGCAATTATATTACTAGGCGGCTGTTTGATAGAGAACGGCTTGTATATCGAGTGGGACGTCCGTCACTACAGTAAGTCTAAAATAAATATTTAATTATTTTATAATTCTTTTTTCGGCAATTTTTATTGCACTTAATGGTCGTCGGTTTATTAATTACATTTTAGCCGCAAATTGGATAGCATTCATCGCAAAACTTTATCCCCATGAAATGGTCCGGCATTCCAACATTTTTCCGATTTTACGGCCAGCGAATCGGGATTTTTTGCTGGACATATTCGGATGCCTTCGTGATAATCCTGTGTAGAGCAATCTCCTTCAAATTTCAACAAATTAGTCAAGAAATCGAATGGGAAACTCGCAAACAACAGAAACGCCGACCTCCTCGAAATGAAAAACTTTTAGATTCAAAATTTGAGCCACTTAAAATCCGTTTCATTGAAATTGATGGCTCTGAAAGTAGGGAACTATTATGGGATGAAATGAGGGAGAAAATAATCGCATTGTGCGGCCTTACTGATAAAGTGACCGATTTTATAGCCCGCCTAATTGTGTTCAGCTTCTCGCATATAATTTTGGTACTCATCATCCATGTCAGTGAGAAAAGTTTAAATTATTATGTAATTACATTCAAAAAATAATTACTCAATTAGTGTTTTGAAGAGTTCTATTTAATTATGAATTTTATTTGTGCAATGTAGATCGTTCGTTTCGTATACGAGCCGAAATTTGCTGACGGAGTCTATGTTTACGTCTCCATCTGTCAATTTGCAATGCGCTTGATTCTCCTGACTTATTTCGCTGCTCAGGTTTATCACTCAACGGAAAATGTGTTGATATCGGTGCAGCGTTCTCCCGATGCCAAATTTTCTCCGTCGGCTTACCGGCTAGAGAGGATGCTTGAGCGACATCCGGTAGGAGTCACTCTACTTGGAACTGTCACCATCACGAGGGAACTGTTTGTTTCCATAGTGTCCTTTATGATCAATACGGAAATTGCTGTGTTGGAAGCTATGCGAACGGTCAGCCAAAGAAAGGCAATATAAAAGTTTGTAAGTTTAATTGCTGGAATGTAAAAAAAAATGATGTAACGATAAAATAAAATATTTGTAAATGCCGTTGATATGAATCTAAATTAAATCATTCTACTACAACGAAAAAAAGTTTGAATGCCATTATTTTTTATTTTGATCGTTCTCAAATTTGCAAGAAAAAATATCAATTAAATTTACATTTTGTCGACTTTGTGTACAGTTAGATTTTTTTGTTTTCAAATTAAAAATGAAAGATTTTATAAACTGGCAGTTTGAGCCCTCACACTCCTGAACGCATTGAGCCTCCCAACTCCAAACACATAATTAGGGAAAACATTATCCTCGACCCCGCCGCAGACCTTCCCACTGAATGTCAAATTTCGATCCGCATTCACCCCCAACAAGTCCCTTATCCCTTGATAGTTCAGATTTTTATCCCGAGTTTGCAGCAGTGCGACCGCCCCCGCCACATGCGGAGAAGCCATGGAAGTCCCACGCCAATAGGCATAGGCATCATCTGCATCGCAATAGGCCGACAACATGGTGCCACCCGGGGCCGTTATATCCGGTTTCATGAATTTCCCATCCACGCTTGGCCCCATGGCGGAAATTTCAAGTATTTCGTCTTCTTCTAATGTGCCGCCCACTCCAATCACGTTTTGATCCCCGGGGGAGGCAGCCGTCCCGCAATCCGGGCCACCGTTCCCTATCCCAAAGACTGGGATTATCCCTATGCTGTGGTATACCTCAATCACTCCATTATAGTGGGTTCTTCCCCCCGTCCCTCCCCAGGAGTTGGAGACCACGTGGGGGGCACGGCTGCAGTCCGGCTTGCTTCCATCCGGTAGTGTTGGACATGCCATGAATTGTCCACACTTGATGAGGTCGCTGCTGTAACCTATGCCATCGTTCAGACCTCGACAGGAAGCCCATTTTGCACCAGGAGCAACCCCTATCCCTCTACGGCCAACGAGAACCGTGCTATGAAATTTAAATCAAGTTCGATTAGGGTATTAGTTTATTTCCCAAACAATTATACTTAAATTGTTAACTATCTGTATGCATTTGTGTTGTGATTTACGTCACGCTGGTTCCATGACAATCGTTATCCTCGGGATGGGAGCTCCCCAATATCGGATCAAACCATCCATACTCACCCACAAAGTTATCCCGAAGTGCTTCGTGAGTTCCGCGAACTCCGGTGTCCACAGTGGCAACGATGATCCCTTCTCCCGCTCTGGCTTCTCCCCCGAGTTCCGCCCAGGCTTCGGGGGCTTGGATCTTGACAAGGCCCCATGGATAATTTTGATTTTGATCCAGTGTGGCATTCTGTTCCACTGGAGCAGGGTCGTCCAGGTGGATAATCTCTTCTTCATCAATGCTGGAAACCAGGTTGGGAAACTTATCAGTTAACTGGAGGACCAGGGTGGAGTCAGCGTCCCGGATGTAGATTTGGTTCGTAATCCAGAAGCTCTCAAAGTTGAGGAGTTGGAATTGAGACGACAGAAATGTGCTGATGGGCTCTTGTGTCCTCCGGGAATGGCTTTTGAGGGCGGAGTAAACAGCGTTCAACCTAGCTCCCCGACTTTCAAACCGGATGCTGGCGATGTCCGCCAAGATTTTGGAGGTGTCTTCCTTGAATGATATGAAAATGTTGGCAGCTCGGTTTTGGTTGAGGGTTTGGACGAGCTGGGGAGAGACGATGGAGGGGAAAGTCAGCAAGTCTGGTGCCCCAACAGCGACTCCACTGGCGAGTGCTAAAATAGCTAGCAGCTTAAACATTTTTCTTTATTAGATAAAATAATTATGTCAATTAAAAATAAGAGTTATGTTCTCTTTTAATTAGTAAGTTAATAGCAGGTGAAACTGATGCTCGTTTCTCAAATCTTCTCTTCTTTATATACCTCTGAAGTGTTTAGGAAAGGGCAAAGGAAAAATTGGACAGTTATTTATTTTATTTTATTACCCGATAATTAAACATCATCATCTTTCAAGTAGCCACATCCGTGAAGGTTGAAGGTTCACCAATTTTGGATCGACAGTTTCCTGTTATGCTCAAATTCCTCTGTCCTAATGTCAAAATTCCAAATGGCTAATTCATATCAAGTGACGACTTATATTGTGTATAGTGTAGGTATTTTGAATTGCTGTCATGCACTCATCGATGATACGGACATCCTAATCAAACTATTTGTAACAAAATATTTTCACTTCAGAAACGGATACATGTGTGTACGCACTTGATTTGACTCGACCATTGAGTTTTTGGTGAGGCTTATCATCAGTTTGCACATTAATGTGTTATCTACCTATACAAACACGTCACGATTATTAAAACAAAATGTTAAGCAACAAAGTAGAGCGTTCTCAATCGGGAACATTTTAAAAAGGATGATGATGATGGCCCCCCATTGACGGGAATGGGTGTACAGATAATATGACTATACTTGAAGTTGTCATTGTCGTCAATATTCACCTTGTTAAGTAGATACATATAACATAAAAAATTATTCCATTTTGTAATTTTTAATCATCAGACATTTATTTTATCCTATTGATGTATGACAGGAAATATTCAATATTATCATGATTCATGATCAATCATTTTGTGGCTTGGAAAAATTCCAAGTTCCTTCCTGTCAACAAGTTTTCTCGTTGCGTGCGTATAGAAACCAATCCCAATTAACTTATTATACTTTTTTATAAACGAAAATATGCCATAACAATAATATACGTAAGTTTTCAAAATTGTAGAACAAGCCAAATAAGGCACGAATATGACTCGGAATCTCGGGACGAGGAAAAAGTTAGAATCTTAAACTTCATATGTGGATGCAATTCCCAAAGTCAAAAATAATTACTAATTAAAATAATTATTATTGCGTAGTTGTAATGCTATATTTATGCTTTGTACAGTTCTATGTTTTGGGGATGTATTATAATTTGTTTTTATTTGTGTTTTTGTTAGTAATATTTAATTACTTCTCATGGAACAAAATGTTTTAAAGGTGTAACGGTTTTTACAACAGGTTTTTGTTTTTCTTAATTTGACTTTCCTTCCGGTATAAGTAAGTCTATTAAGATTTGTTGCAATCTGGCTCTTCCCGTTTCTAAAAAAAATCATCACAACGTGTTAAAAGTATGTCGTTAATCCGTTGAAAAAAATAAATAGATTTTTTATTCTTACGACTTTCTCCTCGCAATCTTTATGCATATTTTTGCAATTGTCGCTATTCCGATTTTTAGGGTCTTTGCATTCCGGATTTTTATTTTTCTAAATGGATGTAATAATACAAAATATACAGCTTTAGTAAAGTATTCAACACAGAAACGTCATTACGTAAATAAATGCCTCTATTCAAAATCAAAAACCGTAATAATAATTTCATACGTGTGCTTCCATACAACCATTAATTTTGACGCCGCATTTAGGCGGTAAACGAGGTGACATGCTTTGGCCTGCTACTGACATGATGCCCAAAACAAAAATTACCAAAGTCAAAAACTTCATGGCCTAAAACGGTTTGTGATTACTTCAAAAATATCTAGTTTCCTGGTTTAGAGAAGAAATGTAATATGGTTACAGTTTGAGCTGTGTATACTACTACTATTTTAGCTCTTTAGAAATTTTTTTCCAACGCTAAGAGTTACTTACGTCATTTATTTATTTGTAACAATGAGCAGTATAAATAGCAATATGAGGTTCTATGAAAACTGCCGCAGCAGCGCCAGTCTCAGCCTTATAATAAAAGCGAATGTTCCGAATAGCGAAGATTGCCTGTTGTGCATGCAAAATAAAATATTACAGGAACAATGGAAGTTCAATGTAGAGAAACACGCTAGTAAATAATATTGACAGGAGCAAGTGATTTTTTTATTTAACCTAAACAATGCATAACTCCATGACGTAAAGTTAACCTATGCAATGCATTATGCATTGTGTAGTTTTAAGGTTTATGCATCATAATAATAATCAGTTTATTATCAGTAGATTATAAACAAGAACAGCAAGTTCATTTAAAAGTACTATTAGTAGTTAGTAACTGTAATTCAAAGCAAAATAGCAATTTTTCATAATAAATCTTTCTTTTTTTAATTTTGAAAATTTTGACATGGGTGGACCTAATCGTAAACAGTCGACTACAAAAAAAAACATTTCTGATCATCATTTTGGCTTCTTAGTAGTGCTTGTAGCCGCCGCGGTTGTGTTCTTCTTTTCACGATATTGCGCGCAGGATGGGTCTCCCTTTTCCTAAAATACATAATCTGCATTTTTAAACATATTTAAAACTTGTTTCGAAAACTATAGATTTTATTCTTACGACATTGTCCGCGCAATGATTATACGTATTTTTGCAATTCTCTGTTGTATCCATGTTTTTACTTTTCCTGCATTCCGGGTACCTCCTTCTCTAAATGCATGGAAGAAAATAAAAACAGTTTAGCGTTATATATATATTTTTTGAAAAACATTGGAAACAAAAATAAAAGTAACGCTAGTGCCCTTCCTAAGACATGAAGACATTTAATGTGTTATTCAGTTTTATTAAAAATTAAACACTGTAAAAATAATTTTAATTTCATACGGTTTCCTGCGTACAGTACGACAACTGTATGGTGCATGAGTGTTTGTCACTGGTTACTGACATGATGCCAAAAGCAAAAATTGCCAAAACCAGGAAGTTCATGGCTGAAACCGTTCCGTAAAACTTGAATATCTAGTTTCCGGATTTATGTACAGAATCAACCACAACAACAACATTCTCAAATGCAAAATGCAATATAAAAAGACATTCTCAAATCAAAGATTCTCAACCGCAACGCCAGTCAATAAAAACCTAATTGCAAAGATTTAACGTACTATAATATACGTGCTTGCAATAAACATTTTTTATTATTACAGATGTCATGGAATGGAAAGTGGAATGTAAAGTAAATGAAAACGCTAAAAAGAATTGCTATACGGTTTAACATGAATGAAGCCGTAAATTGTCGGTGGATCAAAACCCAAAATTATGGCACAAGTCAGATCAATCGAAAGTAGGAATAAAAAATTTGTCACTATTCATCATGTTATACATGCGTAGTGTACCCATCAAAAACCACTCCATCTTTTTGAAAGTCTCATATGTTCCATTAAAATCCTGGGATGAAGAAAACAAGAAAATAATGATTATAGGTAGGTAGGTCTCAATAAAATCCGCCAAGTTTACTAATTTTATTTACATTTCGGATAGTTATGTGTCACAATTTGAATAGAATATGTCAATAAAAATAGTACTTCCACAAATCCCAACAATTTCTACAAATACTTGTTGTATATTGTTGTGTCAACACTATGGAAGTTCACGCCTCCTTATACACGACTATTTCAATAGCCCTTCAAAAATGGAGAGCGAAATTCATATGATTATCCTCAAGGGAAATGATAAGTACATATAAAGTTGTTTCTCTATTTTTACCAATCTGAACAAATACACAATAAGCAAACATAACCAAACTGGTGCGGTAATAAAAATAAATACATTCTTCTGTCACCTGTCACCATCCATATTTATGCATTTCAAAAATGATTCCAGCCTTGTTATTCGTTTTACCGTTTTTCACCCCTTTCGCATGTTCCATTTTTGGAAAAATAAAATTATGCTGTCAGTTTCCATTTTGGAACGGATATGGTCAAAAATGCTCAGCAAATTTTTTACACTGACTGATTTTCTGGGGCAGCAACCGGAACGACATGAGTTGCAGTTAAATGATCCTGTACAAAAATGTTTCAAATGGATGCTGCTGCTTGGAAGACTCCTGGGCTTAAGCCCCATTTACGTTTCCTTAAACTCTGGAAACATTTCATTCAAGTGAGTTTCATAAAAAAAATTAAAAAAAATTTAATGCATAATAATATAGCTTATCTTTAAGACTAATTATATTATATTATTTTCCTAAGATGGCTCAGCTTTTCTACAATTCATTCCGCCCTACTGGCCATATTATCCATCGCGATGTTTGTGCCGCAGTTAATGTACTGCTATAGGAAGCTCGGGAGCTATCCCACCATCCTGGATGAAATCAACGCCAGTCAGGATTTCATCTACCGGTTTTGGATAGCCTTTGTGTTCGTCTACTGGATACGGAATGCTTCTTGGCTGGTTCAATTTTTCCAGAAGTGGTCCGCCACAATGAAGACATTGAACTTGTCCAGGATGGACGACCAATTCATCGGATTTTGCTGGAAGGTCACGCTCATTTTTATGGTTACCTATGGAATTGAGGCCATGTTGGGGGAAATGGGGAACCTCAAAAATAAAATGGGTAATGGAATAAAAATAATTAAAATTTTACTACTTTAAATGTGCAATGGGTTGATTTTTATTTGTTATTATTTTTATTCAGATCACGTCAGCGTCTTAGAACAAATTTACAGAGGCAGCGTAGGACCCTTGTTCGATCACCTGCCCCACTACACTCCCTTCACTTCCATCCCATTCATTATCGCCTACAGACTTGGCTTCCTTTCCTGGAACTTTGCCGACATCTTTTTGATCCTTCTTTGTCGGGCTGTTGCACACAAATTCAAGCAGGTTGACGAGGAAGTCCGTGTCGGTCTTTGGGAGATGTCGGAAATGGAGGGGAAGCAGAAGATGGCTAATAATTCAGAGCAGCGACCACTTCAGATTTACGTCCTGAACTTGAATCATACGGAGAGGAAGGAAGTGATTTGGCAGGAAATTCGGGAGAAGATTTTGGCTTTGTGTGGATTGGCGGAGGATGTGGCCAGTTTTGTTTCGCCGCTGGTGTGTGCCTGCTTTGGATTTGGGATTTTGCATGTCATGGTTTACGTAAGTGAGATTTTTATGCGTAATTATGGTTATTATTTAGATTTCCGGCATTTGATTTTGACAAACTTTAATTATTTTAGATCACATTAATGATCTTCGGAGTTAGCTGGGCCTTCTCCGCATTTGTGTATGTGTCCACACTCCAGTACGGAATGAGGGTGGTTTTGGTGACGTATTTCGCCTCAAAAGTGTATCATTCAACGGAATTAATATTGAAGTCACTGGAGCATCTTCCGGACTTCATGTTCAGCCCAACGGCCAACCGACTTGAGAGGATGCTTGCAAGATACCCCGTCGGGGTGACGATTTTTGGGAGCATCGTCATTACAAAGCACATGTTCATTCAGATCATTGCTTTCATGTTCACAACGGAAATTGTCCTGTTGCAGGCAATGAGTGCTGAGCATGCAAAGAAGCAGAAGCCGTAATTATGTAAACAATTAGATAGATATACAGGTAGACATCGTATTTAATTATATTTGTTTTATAATTTTTAAACAAAGTTAAATATACTTAATATTTAGTTTAAAAAATTCTAGAATTATAGTTACGCAGTCCTCAGCCTTTCAAATTGTTCTCTCAGGGATAGACAAACGGCTGATGATTATAGTGAAATTTTTGTAGTGTATGATGATGGGAACATATCTTAAAAGTTAATTGTAAATCTAATAAATAAATGATGTGGAATAAAATCTATAATTCACATTGAAACTGTTTTTGTCGACAATGGACTCAAGTGCGCGTCAATTTCTATGATAGAGTTTGGCATTGCCCTCCCTCACCCTATATAGTCAACCTTCCTCTCAATCAATAAGAATACAATTTTATTAATGATTAACAAATGAATACTTTTTTCTTCATTTAATGTTGTATGTTTTCGAATGGAAAGTTTACCGGAAGAGATATAGTTCTTATAGAACATATAGTTCTATAAGAACATCTTACCATCAACATGACAGTAACACATATAGTATCAAATCACCTTTTCTCATTGGTGATGGTAATTAATGTTTTACTTAATCATTTTACTGATTGCTAATTATTCGAGATAATTAAATTCCAACCGGAACAGAACATTCTTTTGTAAACTTTCATAATATCCTATCTATACGACACGACACGACATGGGTGTGTTCGAGGTCAATGTTTGGTTTACTATTTCTTTATGAACTTTTAGATAACGGTTCAGGGCTGTAGGTAGTAGGCATTAAGTTTTCGCGAAGCTTTAAATTCAGATAAAGCTTTTAACCCCATTCCTAAGCATGGTTTATTGACTATCATCTCACAAAAAAAAAACGTGAATTTATTACAGAAATACAAAGTTTGCAACTAATTTCCACAAGCATGAATCCATTTTCTAAAATATGCAGCTGCGCTTTAGTCGCATTATTAATGCTTGCTCAAATATCGGCTACTATAAACTTCCCTGAGTTAGTTAGCGCATTTCATTCTTGCTCATTTACATACTTTCACTACAACCTGCCAGCGAACTTTGACGGATACTTCTACTCCAGACGATCCACATATGTAGATGAGACAGAAGAAGTAACAGACGACCTCTCTGCAGGAATCCATAATTTATTCAGCTTTCTCCCAACTGACATCATTGCCTTTAAGACGGCAGCCAGGGACAAAACTAAAATCAAAAGGGCTCCATCATTCGTTGCTCGACGGAAACTGTCCCGTTGCATCGTTTCGCTAATTATGAAAGTGAATGTAGTAACCTACTACTACAAGGATAACAATAATGGCGACGCTCAACCGGAGTACTTCTTGATCATTAATTCGTTACAAGAAGATTCAATGAGGGCGCTATATTTTGACAGGATAGCGTATTTCCAAGCCCTGCTCACAATTGCCTCTCCAGGACCAGGAGTAAAATTCATGGAAATGGCTGATCCCCTCCAACTGACTCATTTCCTGTATTTGGGCTCCCGCCGTGGGAAGATTCGTTCGGTTCCGATCCAAAATCCCACAAAAACTGTGGAGGATCTCGACCAGTCATGGAGAAAGCTCTACTCCAACATGAACAACGTCCCTTTCATATCCACAAACTCATTTGATGATTATCTCGGGGATCCCAACAATATCTGTAAGCTGTATGGGAGTACTGCTTATCCAATTGATAACACAATTTGTAGTCTCCTTACCATAGCTCGCCATCATAACTTTACTATTGGAACACGACAAACGCACTCGAGCTGGTTTCATTTTTCCATCATGGTCCCCCACCTAGTTGGAAACGTGAAGAATCAAAGGAAAATGGAAGTAGTCGGGGCGGGGTGGATTCCATACGGGGTCAAAAAGTGGAATTACGCATTCACAGTCATAATCCAAGAACGGAGCCATATCCTGATCGAAACCAGGGTGGAGGGTATATTGGAGCCCTTTGATCTGTCAATATGGCTGATTCTCATTTGTTGTAGTTTGTCTGTCGCTGTGGCACTCTCATTCAACGAGGATTTCAAGCATGCCAATTTTTTTCAAATTTTACGCAAGATTTGGTTCTCCCTTAATGGTCTCTTGTTGAATCAATCGGGAAGCTTCTCCATAACTAGAATGAACTATTTTGCTTTGCTTTTGACCTGGTTCCTGTGGAGCCAGGCGACCATGCTGGTTTCCCAGTTGTACCAGGCGGAGATATTTTCATCGTTTTCGAGAGATGTCAAACCGGACGTTCCCATTTCGTTGAATTCCTTGTTGGAATCTGGTATAATGACAGGGGCTCAAGGAAATTGCCCGGTTCTCACGAGCGTGGGCGACTTTGGCCAAAAACTGGTTTCATGTCTGCATCATTCCGTTCTTGCTGAAGTACTTAAAAATGGGAATGCTAAAGAGAAAGCAGTTTTTGAGAAAGTAGAAAAATCTGTTGTTTGGTACTCATTTAAGAACCCTGAGGAATTTGCATACCAAGCGGTTAAAAATGGGACGACGCTGATTAATCAAACTGCTGAAGTGAAACTTCCCAACAGATTTTCTATCATTGACGTGGAACAAGATGTAGATAAACTGATGGTGTATTTTGAGGAGTTAAGCTCATTTTGGATTTCAAAGTCATTTCCGGTTCCGCTGTTGGGCTTTGAGCAGTTTATTGTGTTGCAGAATAATTTTTTCTATCCCATTTTTGTCAAATGCCTTGCGAATATTGTTGAGTCTGGCTTGTATCAAAGGTGGCAGCGGTATGCGGAAAGCCTCGACAAAGCAAACAGCATTGCAGACATATTCAGCGCACTAAATCCAAATCTAATGAAGGATAGCTTTGAGAAAACCGCTGGGATTGAGGATGGTCATCAATATTTGCATGAAAAACAATCTGAGATGAAAAGAAAATTTCTGTATAGCCACAACGACGGGAACTGGAATTGGAAGGTCGGGTTAAAGGAAACATTTTCCCAGATTTCTGCTCCCGTTTACTTTGGAATAATGAGGTATTGGATGGTTGCTCTTGCTGCGACTATTTTACTTTTGGCAACAGAATATTGTTATTTTTGGCTCCGTATTATAATTAGTGATGATTTTCATATAAGAAAAACTAAAGTTGTTAGCTTCAAAGAGTAGTATTTGATTAGCTATTTAATCGAAGTTAAGAATTAATGTAATTTATTATTACTACCTCATATTTATTGAAAAGTATACAATCATAAATGCTATTCATTTGTAAGTACGCTAACAAAATAAATTAATTGCTAAAGAGAAAAGTTAATTGTTTAATTAATTAATTGCTCTCAAGTACGAAAATACAAATTTTGTGTTCAATAATATTTGTGTAATAAAGTTTGTGAGTTTGACAAAATTTCTCTAGTGCTTTTATCCCGAAAGACATTATAATTATTTATTGACCTAGCTCTTGCAAGCTATGACCATAAAATCTGTAATACTCTGCTCATGAAAGCAATATATCTATTATGTATTATCTCCATGATTAAACTAGGTAATTTCAATCGGGCGCATTATCCTATTTCAAATTACATAGGTACATCCTTTTTATTTCATTAGCCTATAGATATTAATTAATTGTGTTAATTTCAACTCGTGTTGTAATTTTTGCTGGAGAATGACTTTCAACTTCTGGTTTTTGATCGTCGGGCTGTCGCCGTCGTCGTACTAGAATGTGCTCCTGTGGTTCCTGCTGTACTTCGATTGATGGAAGCAGGGCAGGGGTTGGACATGTTCAGTGACCATGTTGACGCTTGCATCAGCTTCAGATGATGAAACAGAATCATTAGCGGGAGATGATGCTTCTTCTTCAGACGGTTGCTCTTCAGCCGATTGGTTTTCCACCGCTTGTTCTTCAGCCGCTGGTTGAATCCTGATCACTTTATTACGCCTCTCTCTCTCAAATTTAAGCAACATTTCTAAAAATAGTATGGGCAGAGTGGCAAAAATAACAATCAGCCAATATTTCAGAACCTCAAAATAGAACCTCAGACGGCTGAATTCACTTTCCGACCAAATCCTCGGGCCTTTCATTTTCTCTAAAAATCCAAGAGTCTCCGCAATGAGATGGCTATAGAACGTTGCCGGATTGTGAGTTGCTGCAGAGTCATTACAATCTAACAATGGTCAGGTTTTGGCAGGCCACCCTTCACTTATAGAAATCGAAAATCGACTTGATCGTACATCGTATTCCAGCCCAGCCCAGCTCTATTTATAAGGAACTTAATACACCAGTTTTATGAGGTACTTTTTGTGAAGTAGATTGGTAGCCTCATTCGGGATTTGCTGTTGTTATTCTCATAGATTGAAATAAATAAATTTAAAATGGGTTAGTTTTCTTCACTTAGGTAGTTTGTTATTTATTCTTTTCAGGTTGTTTTTAAAGTAAATCAATTTAAAGTAATGGACATAACTACTGATGCCAACAACCGAGCTTCACTTACTACCTGCTAGAATGGATTTTGTATGATTCATTTAAGTAAACTGTAGAATGTGCCGGTTTTAAAATAATTAAATAGTCATATTGTCACATGATGAAAGGGTGATATAAATGATACACCATAGCTTACGTAAGACATCCACAAAGGTAAGCGGCCTATACATATTTGTAGTTAGGATGTCCTGAGGCTCATCGCCTGCAGAAATACAATTTCCGTGGTAAACATAAACGCCAAAATGGACGTAAATATTTTCCTCGTAACACGAATCGATCCGAAAATTGTTACTCCAACCGGATGTCGTCTCAACATTCTTTCCAGTCGATAGGTCGAAGAGGAAAAATCTAAATCGGGGATGGTCTCCAGCCGTTCAAGCAACATTTCCGGGGAATGGTGGACCTCAGACGCGTAGTAAGTCACGAGGACAACTACCATAGCGAACTGTAAGGTGGAAGCGTATATGTACGCATGGGTTCCGGTATTTGGCTCGTAAATGAATCGAAGAATCTGTTAATTTTTAATAAAAAAACAATTAAAACATCGACAGCAATTCATTAAATTAAGTTAACCCTAAAACTGAAGCATCCAGTTCTTATTACATTGTAAATGACGAGGAAAAGATTGAATACGTAACAAGCCATGACCAAAGGGGCCACCAAAGTGGTCACCTCTTCCGTTAGTTCACACAGGGCCAATACTTTCATCCGCATTTCCTTCCAAAAAGACATAACATTGCTTGGAGATCTTGTGCTGGCACTCGACAGATTTTCAGCAACGATGTAGCTTTCTTTGCCTAGCACCACCACAGGTTCGATTTGCTTGATTTTAAGATCGATTTTGTTCCATAACTGTTCTGCATGTTGAAAATAATGGGTCTCCTCGGCTAACTCCTTAAACTTGTGAGAAACAGCTCTACACAGTACGATTAAGAACACACTGAAAAAGTTCCAAGCATAAATTTCCGCCCGAACTGCATAGGTAATGAGCAGGGAAGTGAAAATGGAGTAATGAGGAATGTAGTTGGACAAAGGGGATAAGTTTGCTGTGTAAAGCTTCTCGATGAGAGACTGTCCCTTTAACGATAAGCCTAGGTGAATAAATCATATTCAGAAAATTTCGCATTATTTTTTCTTTGAAAATTTATTACGGAGATGAAATCGTTTTTTAAAATTTTTTTCATCAAAAAAAATTTATTGTAAATGCGGTAAACGAAATTGATTTATACCTGCTCTATCGACTATATACATGTTGAAGAGGATGCTCACTGCACAACATGTGACTAGGATGATGAACGAGATGATTAGACAGAACCATGGGAATCCGCTATCCTTGGATTTGAGGTCCAACAGCTTCATTGTTGACGACCACTTGCGTAAAAGCTGGAGAATTTTAGCTGCATTCCGTAACCAGTAAATGAATACTGCAATGAGTAATCCCCTGTACAAGGGGGAGTGTATGGCATTGAACTCATTCAAAACCGATGAATGTGTTCCAAAATTTTTGACGAATGACCAGAGTTGGAATAGGAAAAGGACAAAAGCTATTACTAGCAAGGTGATTGTGTGTAAGGTGGAGAGACTTCGCCACCTTGGAAAATAAATTGAAAAAATAATCTTTTAATTGTAAGATTCTTGATATGATATAAATTACCGCTCAGTTTTATGGGAATTAAGTTAACCGGTAACTTACCGAAAGGACAGGTTCCAGGAACCTGACTTTATGGAAATTGATATTGGGCTCAAGCCAATAATTCGTCCAAGCAATAAAATCCATTTTATCCCCCTTTCAAATGGATCGCTTTGTTGGATTGTGTGTTGGCGTGGCTTTATTCCGTTTTGATAGATGCTCGTCAACTTGACGTTATGGGGCAACATCGCAAGCTTTCAAAAGTAAAGATGATGAATTATGCGGCTAACTGTTTGAAAACATACTGAAATTATGATTACAATTACTAAACCTGCGATTTTCAATTTTTACAGAAGTTTGTAGCAGTTGTGCCGTTGTTATAAATAAGACTGCTACCTATATATTGTGCAAAGCCAACCAAGGGCAAGGACAATTTGATATGAATTGACCATTATTGTAGTGAGGAAGATAAATATTCTGTTCATTTGACAATGAGTACAATTAGGCTGTGAATTGACTCATTATAGAATCTTCCGATAAAACTTAATTGCAGTTGGATTTTCTACCGAAACTGAATTATGTGCCTATTCCAGTTTGAAGACATAGCCATGTTAGGTAAACCGCTTTGGTACTTCATTTGCATAACTAATGCAAAACCTAAACTAACGAGTTGATATTATCCCATTTGTCGATGTAACTAATTAAAGTAAATTTTAAAATGTAAGATCGTATGGAATTTATTTTAACACACAAAATTAAATAAAAAATTAAACAAAATGCTTCTCTAGCTACTATTTTAAACCGAAAAATTATTTATTCATTTATTTATCAGCTTGTTTTAATACTATTGTCATTAAGGCCCATGGCTTGCAGAAATACAATTTCTGTGGTAAACATAAACGCCAAAACCGATGTAAACAGATTCCTTGTGAACCTAATTGATCCGAAAATAGTTATTCCTACAGGATGTCGCTTAAGCAATCTTTCAATTCGATAGGCCGTCGAAGAAAAAGCAGCCTCCGGACAACTCTCCAGCGACCGAAGTACAACTTCCGGAGAGTGATGGACTTTAGATGCGTAGTACGTAACGAGGACAGTCACCATTGCATACAGGAAGGTAGAGGCGTATATGTAAGCATGGGTTCCGGTAGTCGGCTCGTAACTGAAACGGAGTATCTATTAAAATTTAGAATAAAATAATAAATACATCCAATACAATTTATAATTAAGGCGTAATTATTTAAGCATAAAATTTAAAGTAAACCTCACATTGTAAATTACGAAGAAAAGGTTGAATGCGTAGGAAGCCATGACCAACGGGGTCAGAAAGGAGGTCACCCCATCCGCCAGCTCACACAAAGCTAATATATTCAGCCGTACTCTTATCCAGGTCATGTCAATGTTTGAAGACGTTGCGCTTTCACTTTCACGCGATTTCGCTATAACAGCGGAACATTTTTTACCCGCGACAGAGTTAATTTGCTCTACTGTACAGGTATTATATTTGTTTGACAATTTCTTATGATGGGAATCGATTTCTTCGGCGACCTCTACAAACTTGTGAGACACAGCTCTGCACAGTACGATTACAAATACGCTGACAAACATCCATGCATAGATCTCTGCTCGAATTCCGTACGTCAGGAAAATGGAAGTGAGAATGGAGTATGGCGGGACATACTTTGACATTGGTGACAAGTTTGTCATGTACAGCAGGTCAATCAGATTCTGTCCATTTGAGCCTTTAAACAATAAGATAATTAATTGCAAACATTGAGTAAAGAAGGGGTTAACTTAAAGTTGGTTTGATTTTTTAATTCATTTTTTTATAACCTGCTCTATTGATCAAGTACCAATTGTAGAGGATGGCTTGTGAAAAACATGTGGATAAAATGATGAACGCAATCGTCAAGCAAAACCGCGGGAATCGGTTATCCTTGTTTTTTAAGTCCATCAGCTTCATTGTTGAAGACCACTTCCCCAAAAGTCGAAGAATGTTTGAGGTATTCCGTAACCAGTAAATGAAGACGAAGATGAGCAACGCTCTAAAACAGGGAGAACGGGCGGCATTCAACTCATCCAATATGGAAGAGTGCGTTCCGATTTTCTTAAGAAATGCCCAGAGTTGGAATAGGAAAAGAATAAAAGCAATGATGAGCAGCGTGAGTGTGTGAAGAGTGGAAAAACTTCGCCACCTTGAAAGACCAGAGCGTAAAAAATTAAAAAGAATTTGGCGCGGATTATCATACTTGATTTGAAACGTTTGGACTCGGACAATTGAAATGTCCTAATCCAAAGACAAACTTACCGAAATGACAGGTTCCAAGAACCAGATTTTGTAGAAATTGAAATAGAGCTCAAGCCAATAATTCGCCCAAGCAATAAAATCCATTTAATCCCCCTTTCAAATGGATCGTTTTGTTGGATTGTGTACTGCGGATTACGTTTACGATGGAAATCTTTCAACTTGACGTTATGGGGCATTGTAATACACTAATAGCTTTCAACTGCAATTGATGATAAAAATATTAATGGCTAACTCCTTGCTTGACTAAAACCGTTGTAAAAAGACCGAATAAAAAATCTTCAGCATTTTTTTCGAAACGTAATCCACCGCCAAGATCAAGATCAAAGATATGGGAACAATTATTATTGTGCTGTGCATTAGTCTTCCTCATGCTTTCGTAGTTTTTAGGATCCATCCGATCATGATACATTCACATGTTTTTTCATTCAAGATCAGGTTCATATTTTTTGAGGGTTTTGTGCATGCCTCTACTTGGTCCGATACTTCATTTCTTCCAATCAGGTGTTAGCTGATAAGAAATAGCATTTTTTCTCGCCCTT
>JAQIWX010000061.1:0-31997 GCA_034696785.1 Lepidocyrtus cyaneus | reverse complement strand
TCTCATGGTGGTTACAAGGTGGATAGTTGTCACTACAGGTGCGTCGTCTCAAAATTTTGTCCCTCTACTTAATATGGCCTTTCTATAATAAAAGAGTACTAGATGATTATGACCCGGCAGGGTCTTTCACGGTCAATCCTAGTACATACATAACTTTCCATTCCAATACAAGCCTGGAACGAGAAAATTATTGCAAAAAAAAATACATTTCGGAGATGACAAACTGTGTTTCATTTAGTGATAGTAATTCCAATTTGAAAGCTGCTAAAATCACAGGGAAATAAACTCAATTTAATTCAGGAGTTTGCCGGTTTTGCTAATAATAGACAAGCATAATATAGTGATTATCCTTATTTCTGATTTTCCTAATTGGAATAGTATAACGGAACATGGTTTAATTCGTACAATACCCCGCTGCCTCAAAATGAAATAATATGCTCCCTTTTTTATTTGTAGATCTAATCATTCACCAAATCATCGTTGCCAATAATGTTCCGACCGTAATGATTGTAGTCATTGATCATGAACTTTACAATCCGTCCATGTACTTTTGTCTTATTTTATGAATGAAGAAAACTATTTTAGCGGTTTGGTCTGAGTTTGTGGTATGGATCAACTTTACGTATACAAATTCACTGTTGACCTTTTCCCAAACTCACCAGGCCAGCAACATAACGCATTTTTATGTGCGGTTTTGGTGACTCTTATTGCCCTTCATCCTTCTAAAACGTAACCATGCTTATGTTATGTAGCAGTTATATCAAAGTTGAAATGTGACAAGGAACTTTACTCAAAAATTGCAATTATCATTTGGGTCTCCGTTTACACTGCAAGTTCAAGCGTGCTATAGTGGCTGGGGTAGTTAACAAAATTGGTTTTTGCTGTGGGGCCAAGCCTTGATTGAAAAAGCAAGACAGAACAATTTGTCATTTCCTAACAGCAGCAGTATCACATTTGAAAGGGATATTGACACAAGCTATGCTATGCTATGCTGTGCTATGCTATAAAGCTAATTCATGGATGTCATCAGTCCTCCTCCTCCCAGCAATTTAAAATGTGGTTGGATTGATCTAAAAACAATTCCCAGAAACGGTTGAATTGGGAAGAAGAATAGCAAATATTTGACGAGACTCAATTTAATTTTGTTAGTTTACGTAATATTGGCTGGAATGTAATAAAAAGAAATTAGTGGAATATAAGGCCCCTTTTGTTTAATCGGGGGAACATTTACGCTTTGTTCATCAAACGTGTGTTTGCTTCCTCCCGGACAGTTACCAGGTACAACAAAAAATAAATGTCTTAGTCTTAAGTTATCCGATCCTTCCATCCACACACGGAGGAGGGAACCCGTTTAAAATAGCACATTACCCGGAATTTGTGAGTTCATCTGTTCATGCATGGAATGGAGGATCGGAGAAGATATTGATTACTTTTGATCACTTCCAAACAAGGAGTATGTATAATATTATGCTCATGCCTCCGGATCCAGATACAGGGATCGTTGGCCAAACTGGAAAAGTCACGCTTCGAATGATCCTCTTTATTGACTAGAAAAGTTTGGTGGTTCCCAGGACCAACTTTCCTACAAATAGTTTCATACCTCCGTGACATATGCCTCGCTTCTCAGAGGGAAATTGGAAGCAAGCGTTTTGCATGCTTCACAAGGTAGAATCCCATGATCCATTTTTTTGGTATTCATGTTTTTTATCATATTAAATTTCGGATAAAAAGTTACCTTGACACTTTTTACCACTTCCTCGTTCATTACCGACCGGATCGTATGAACATGTATATTCTTTTGAGAGACAGCTTCACGACTTTCACCTATTTCATTCGTGACATTCCACAGGTTTTGCAAATTAGAGTGGAACACAAAGTGGATCCTTGTACTCGTGAAAGTAGTTTACTTCCATTCAATATTCTTTTGATAAAATGCTTCGGAGAAGGCAAAAAGCAATCTCCTTTTTAAAATTCAAGCGGAGGTCATTCAATGTGTCTATATATCTGCAACGTGTACAAAGCATGAGTGGCAAAAAAACTCAATTATTGGAGGAGGTTATCTTAAATTAGTGTCTGACATCTGGCTCAATTCCCGTTTAATATTACCTAGCTCAATATTAGCGCATTCGCCAGAAACGATTTTTTCCACATTTGTTCCTGCATTAAAAAGTATTCCTGAAAATTTTCTGTGCCTTACTTTCTCCAAACTGTAAAGTTAACTACCAAAACTGCCACGCTTAGTAAGGTTGTCACGAACATTTAGTGCTCTTAGTCGTTTGAAGCAAAGTCATGCATTTTTTTATACATCCAAACTAACTAACTTTTCAACTTACTTTGTCATAACATAATTAAAATTTAACGCTTCCGGCGCTCCACACCCCAGGAAAAATCTAACAGAGAATATTCGATAATAAAGCTCCTCTTCAAAGACTCTTTTTTTTAAATCTCTGAACAACTATTTTTTTCGTGATGTGAGTGAACTTCTCTACAAGCTTGTAAGTTCATTGGAGGCAAGTTTCCAGGTCTGTTGCGGAAGCTCACCCAGCCAGCCCACTCACCAGACAGAGGGATCTAGTGAGAAGAGTTGTATGGACTGAAAGTGAGTTTGGAGAGCTCACTTCCGCCTTTCCCTCTTTATACTGCTTACATGCTCATGTAGCCATGACAAAAAAATGGACTTGGATGGTTAGTGTGTCTGCACTAGGTTAAGTTCCTGTCGTGAACATAAAATCCGCTTTATGTGTGTGCCTTCCTTTTTTAATGAGCGGGGCTTTCCAAGAAATTTCCATAAAAATCTGTGGGGCCAGAAGTATGCAATAAAATGTTCATTTGTACCCGTTTCCTGTACCACTTGTGAAATGGGCTGCCTTCAAAACAAGCGATTGCCAATTGCGGGCCCTATTGATTTGTTCCCTTTTGACGAAGAAACCATAAATGTATCTAATTCGCAGTAAGAAAGAACGCGCACTTAACTTAAGACAATAAAGACGTTCGTCACCCTGTTATTCCATATCTTACAGTAAAAACTAGTCATAAACCAATAATGTCCGCACAGATACAGATAATCTGCATTTTGTGGAAAAATTTTACTTTTTTTATTTAGTTTTTTGTTTTTTGATTTTATCATGCCTTTTTGTTTTCTCCCGAATTAACTATGGACTTTAGTCGCTGTTTGCATGGATCATTTTGTGATCCTCTCTGAACACGACAACAAGTTTACGACTTCCTCTCTGTTTCCAGTAGGTTCCTCGTATTTTGGAATCGTAAATTAAATAACATGTGCTATTTCTGGAACCCAGGTGGTGAGATACGTTCGCTCTTCGCTACGTAGCTTCCTTTTCTTCTTCTCCTCCATCACCATTTTTCTTTCAAACCCCAAATGGCTTAAAGAAAACAAACAAAAACGACGGAATACGTAGTGAAGCTAAAATATCTGGTGAGGTGACAAAAGTCAAATCAATAAATTTTAGAGCTCTTATTGCTCAACAATAGAATCATGTCAGTGCAGTGTTCTACTCCCCAAAAATCTCGTTTGATTTTTTTAACACTCAATTCAACCCCACTTTAACCTCGTACAACTCATACGGCAAATTACAAAAATATGTGGGTTAATTGTCAAATGTGTTAGGAGGATAAACTGTGAGTAACCACCTTTTTAAAAGTGAATATCATTAAGTAAGTCCTGGTTAAATTTTGGAGCGGCCGTTGTGCCTGGGTATACTCCCCAGACAGGCGAACATCCGTAAAAATGCACGCCCAGCAATAAAACGTTATTGCTTTTTCCTCGGTCTCAAAATAGTACATACCAAGTAGGCACTGATATTTGTAGATGCATAATGTACTGGAGCGAATGGGACGATTGATTATATTTATAATACCTATATGTAACTCATTTCTCGTTAACTAGCTTATCTCACCGTCACCATCGCCATTCACAGCATGATACGCTTGCTGACCAAAATCAAATGAGTTCTATCTTTTTTTTATAGACAGCAGATTAATTTATTTTAACCTCCTCCATTTTTTGAGTCGGACTTTTGTAATTATTACGATTAGGCTTGGGTTGCTTTCATGTCTAATATAATTGCAATATGACATGACATTCAAATATTTTATTTTATGTATTTTAATTATGGAAATTCTGCAACCTGAAAATAACATAAATTTACCAATATTGATTTTCATTTTTTTTTCTATGTATGTACCTTCAAAAAAAGGGGAATATGAATTAGTCATCTCATCATCATCAAAGTGCTATTTTTTTTTACTATTTTTACCTATCTGCATAATTTTTTTATCTGCTGTATTTGCAGTTCGCTTGCATATTAAAAAAATTAATATTTTCCTAACTACATAAAATCAATTCGCCTCCCAGCCTAATTTCCATATTGAACTTGCAAGAATTGCTTATGATACTACTTACAGCTTCACCAGTCTTAAAAAATATGTACAGCGCTTTAACCTTCTTAATTCACTCCCTCCCTCTCCTCCAATCATCTCTATCTCAAACCTAATTTTTCATGCTGTGACTGGGACTGTGACTTGCCGCTTATTCCTAAGACGTTAAAACTACTTGTTTATGTAGCTGTAAAAAGTGGCTGCGTAAGCTTATAAAAAACACGATAACTCCTCCGGTACTCCCTTCTCCACCGTTACAAAATGAAATAGAATTAAGTAGGAAGGGAGGAGCACCAAGCCTATATGTTATGTATAAGTCATTCATTTAGCACTATCCAGTTGACAAGAGACTATTTGTCTCCTTCTTCCAGAAGAGCTGAAAACTTTTGCCACTTCTCGTTTCTTTCTTTGAAAAGTAGATAGTAATGTATGGGTAATTATGGAAGCTACAGTGACCAAGTCATATTTTAGGGGAATGAATGTTCAACATGGCATTAACTCCAGCATAATAAGATTACAATCTCCTTCAGCTACTACTTACCTATACACTATCCACGATAAAGTTAGTTACACTCGTCTTTATGCATGTTTTGCCTTCTTTAACAAGCTGGCAAAATAATAAATAAATAAATAAGAAACGTAGGAAAAAACTAGTAAACAAGCTGAGGACGACGAGGAGGACTGTCCATTTCTTCTATTAAAGTGGCAAGGAAGCTTTAGACGCCTTTCTGAAGACAAGCTCAACTCAACATCATCCAGTATTCAGTCTTTATGCCTATTCATAAGTATTGGAATTAGATATTCGGAATGAAGTGAAATAAAAAAGCGGCTTATGGAATGAAACGACGTCGACGCTGCGGCCGGACTGTTCTTTCTGGATGGCACAAAGCACTTACAATGCAACTTTACTATATGTACTTATGTACATACCCAGTCACTTTTTTGTTTAGCTGGCTCCTTCTCTTCCAATTCTTCCTCGAAGAACCAAGTAATATGGAATTGGAATTACAGCTAGATTTTTTTTTGCAAAAAAAAAACGTATAGCACAAAAGGCTAGACTTACTAGACCACATAGAAAAGCGCATTATTTTTCCTACAATGAAAATCCCATTCTTGTTCATTCCATTTTCCATTCCTCCTTTATTATATTTCGTCGTCCTGCTTGAGTGGCCTAAAAAAAGCAATAGTGCAGTGCAATAATATGCAAAAAAAAAACTGCCAACAACTTTAACTTTGCCCAGTTGAGAGAGTGAGAGCTCGAGCTGAAGAGGACCATACTTTGTTCCTTGTCATATTATATTTTTTAAGCGAAGAGCGGAGTCTAGTTTGGGATCTCGACTTCACTCCACTCGATTCCCCAAGCCACATTAGCATACGAGAACAGCGAGCTATATCGTTATCCCTAGCCATAGTAATGGCAGTTGCACAAACAGACATACATACACCAACACAACTTCACTGCAAGAAACTCTTTTTCAGTTCAGTATAAAGTAAAGTAAGCGTATATGGAATGGAGTTCCATCCACTGCTACGCTTCCATTCAATTCTATCTACTACGAAGCGCTTCTTACTGGACTGGAACATTATTTTATTTCGCTGCAGCCTGCAGCACCACCGAAACCAGCCAGTTTCACATATATAGTCCATAATATAGAAGTTTACGAGGAGAGGAGAGATGAGTTCTCTGCTCTGCTAGGAGGGTTTTTAGATGTTGGGAGTTGGGCTGAGAAGAAACTGCGAAACTAAAAGTAGGAGCTAGACCTTTCCAACGCTTCAGTCACTCAAGAGAGTTACACAAGGAGAGTCTATGAACTTTGTTCCTCTTCATTCCAGCGAAAAAAAAACATTATTATTGTATTATTATTTTCTGACATGAGAGTGGGAACGGGAACGCTGCTGCTGCAGTTAATTTAAGTTGTAAAGTTCAAGTTCCAAAAAATTAACTCTATCAACTTTCATCACAGGGATACAGTCATAGTCAGTCGTCATCAGTCATTCCTCTATAGTTTTTGTGTTGTCCAAGATGCGGATCATTCCTCTGTAAGTACCACATATATATACATTAAGTTGCAGTTGTGCTAAAAAAGAGAAGCAAATTGAAAATTTATAACGTAGTCCATTTTCATTTACTTTTAGCTGTCTGTCAGTTAGCTCTCTTTAATCATTATTTCCATTACCAATTCAATTACTTTTGTCGTTGAATCGGTATCGTTGTTATTCCTTCCGATTACTGTTGTATGGTTAGTGACATGACATGCTATATACTTGATTAGATGTTTCCTCCTTTTCCTTTCCATTAGACTTTTTTCTTCATTCTTTGAGCATTGTTGTGTTTTGTCCAACAACCCGTTCAGAATAAGGTTGCAAAAAAACGGGCAAAATACTGGGAAAGCTATTTCTGCATTTTCCTTCATTCCTCCAAAATAGGTCGGCATGTAAAAGGCGGATGTCCATGTCAAGCCATCTATCTGTCCTTTACACTTGACTCGACCCGATTCATTTTCTCCATTTACTTTTTATATATACTTTCTCCATTTTCATCTTATTTTCCCTGTGCTTTGATCCAATTTTACAAAACTTACTTTGCTCTGCTTTTTTTATGATTGAACTTTCCCGATAATTTAATCTTTGAAAAAAAAGGAGTCGAGTCAAGAGCCATATGAATGCACTTTTTTTATTGGGTGACTTGGATCATTCCAGCATATACAGCAAAGTTTTTTTTTTGAAAGAAACGAAATGCGACACAAACTTTTGACCACTTTTCCTTTCCTCGAAAGTAACAAAAACAAGGATATCCGCTTTGATCATCGTTATCTATCAGCATAATACCGGAACAAATATACCTATAGATTCAGACGGGTTGATTCCTTTCTGGGAAAAGATTCACGAGACGCAGATAGATATTTTTTTCCCTGCAAATAAAAAACAAGTTTAAAAATAGTTGCCATTTCCTTTATGTAATACGTAAAATATGATGATGGTATTAAAGTTTATTAACCGCAAAACGTGCCGTCATTTTTTCTCTCTCTCTCTCTGGGTACAATTCAAGAACTCGTCCACACCTCCCAGAAGAGCAACAACGCAATCAAGCTAATCAGAGCCTCCTCCATCCTATTAACATTTAGAGAAGTAAACGCCATTATAAAAAACAATCCTCTCCGGGTTTGTCTGTATGCAAGCATAGTTATATCTGGTATGGAGGTGAACTAAAACGTGAACTGTGAAAGAAGCTCCCATCATCATATGTTCAAGTAATAGTGAGAGTGACGGACTAAAAAAAAGAGAGGAAAAACTGCTGATCTGGAAGAAAAGAATGAATCAAAGAAGCTGGAATGGAATTACTGGAAGTGCTGCTATTCCAGGAATGATCCCATCCCAGTGATGATATTCGCTACGTAGTAGTTTTTGTGCTCTGTGATGCCACACGTCATGTTCCAAGAACATCATCGCAGTGAGCTGTGACTAGCACATATATTCATTCACATTCAGCTGTATTGTAATAATAATAAGCTCTCATCAAGATCAAACTCCCTGTCAGTAACAGCCGAGAAGTTTGAAAAAAAAAACGAAGTGGATTGCGCAATAATTTACAAAATATAATAATAATAATACTATAAAAAAATAGTAAAACTATAGCAAGTTCAGTTCCAGAAAACTCATCATCATCATCCAGTTCCAGACACACGCTCCTTAGTTCCAGCAAGATGAAGACTTTCGTGAGAGAATGGAAGCAACTTATTCTCATCAGCCAGTTTATAACACTTTCCTTCCTCAGTTCATCCGCTCAAGCCGTGGCCGCCGCTTCAGAGTGGCCCCTCGGCGTACCTGATGAATATACCATGGCCTGGATCAATATCACGTACAGGGGAAGAAACGGAACTTTGGTGGCTGAGAAAACTCAGGTAAGGAGGAATGTACGTACGTTACACCGTGTGAAAACATAATAAAGATAAAGAACAAAAAAAACAACATTCATCCCATTCATCTAAAATTTTCGTCTGACATTTAAAAAAAATGGAAGTGACACATATGGAAGGGAATTAGGGAACTGCATTAAGTACGTGCACTTTACAGTGAGTGGGTAATATAAAAAACACGCATTGCTTTATCATCATCATAGGCAGACAAAATAGGATCCTAACAAAAATCGCAAAATATACAAAACATTGGAGCATCTATGGAACGGTCTGCATATATTATATTGTCAGTATGAAAATAGTCTACGGCAGTAGAAGTACGTACGATGAAGCATGCTGATTTATTTAAATTGAATTGTCTCCCTTTGTCATCCTCCTCCTCGTATCCTCGAGAAATATTTTTTTGACAACTAAAGAGATTTGGAAGGAGTTTCAGGAAAAGGGAATTAAAAGCTTTTATAATGGAGACCCTCTCTCTCTCTCCTTCTCTTGCTATTGTTGACTTGAACGGGAGTAGTCATTAAGTCAGCGCCACGTACGTTCGTTCGCTACTATCTATGTAGCTCCATTAATCTTGGAAAGTAATAGAGTGTGAGTGTGACTGACTATAAATACTTCTATTTCTTGTAATGCAAACAAGAATATTAGGCACGCCTCCCCTCATCCAAAATAAAGTAAATTCATTTATTGCTCTTGTTTTGATTCCCCTAATCTTTATTTAATACACTTTAACAAACTGCTGGAGCATTAATCAACGTAAATAGGAGTTATGTTTGTTCTCATGTTGATGATGATGATGATGATTTTATTTTTGGTAAATATTGTTTACTGCTTGCAAAGCCATATCATCACATGTCATTTATCTTTCTCTGGAGGAATCTGAGGGGAACAAGTGATGGTCAATAAAGGGCAATTTAAGAACTTAAATAAAAATTGTCAGTTGACGGGGCGAGACGGGAGTCTACTTAATTGTCAGTTAGGGGAAAAAATTCAAGGCGTTATAATTGAATCATAATGGGAGCGAAATTAGATTTGACCACACATCACATCACATCCGAACTAGCATCATCAACAGAGTGGCGATGATAACAGATAGTTGAGTGATTTGATTTAATTACTATATAATTTGTGAGAAATAAATGTGTGAAATGTTTGTGCTGCCAGAAAGAAGTCCAAGCGTAAAGTAGTTTGTAAACTTGGTTTTTTCTCCCATTTTCTGACGCCCACTACTGTAACTAACCATTTTTCAGACGCTTGGCAGTTCTCATCTCATGCAGTGGGATGCCATCAGCATAGCATTTGGATAAGCCACTCTATAAAAAACTAAATCCAAATAAAGTCAAATAAATTATTTTCAAGTCAACTGTTGAAAGGGAAGCCTTTATAGTTCAATGTTATCTCAAAGAAATTAGCTGTCTTGAACTGTAATTAAGAGCCACTAATTGATAATTTATGGAGACACTTTTATCCTCAAATATTATATTCATCATCAATCAGCGGCTTTCATACATGATCATGATCATATTATGTATCCTCCTCCCTCACTCACTCACAATCACCATCAACCTCAGTAGTGTAGATTGTTACCAGTTTGACTGTATATGACTATGCGTGTTTGTGTTTTTTACTAATGGTGGTATGGCTTCCTTCACATAAATAAATGCTCTGTCAATGAGAGATCAATTTATTAATCAAAAAATATATATATTTGCATATAGTAACATGAAGGAAATACCGGCGACTGGCAACCCCAACCAACCAATTTTTATTTTTTATATAATAAAAAAACTATCATGATGATATGATCAATGAGACGTTTTTCATTATCATCATCGTTAGCCTTTGAGGAGCATGTGCGTCAAAAACATTGTCATTTCAATGGTGTAGGCTTCTAGTAAAGAGTATCATTTTTTCCTGAGGTAGATTTTTTCCTTAGGTATCTTTCATCTTCATAAATATCTTGTTTCACATACACGTGCTTTATCTGCTCTTGAAGATGAGGATAACGTTCGTCTTGGCTTGGTCCACAAGGCAAGTTCCTAATTTTTATGCATCTATTAGTGCATGTTATTATCCATCTCAAATGTGTATTTACTCTGTTAGTGATTTGATTACAGTGATTTTCCTTTTTCTTCTTGCTTGCCTATTAAACTTTGGAATTGGTGGTGATATTGGTGGCGATCACCTTTTTTCTTAATGTTACAGGGACGTCCACGATTTTCTTTTAAGTTTTGACAAGTTAATAAAATAAAATAAAATGAATGCTGACTACGTGGCTCCTAAAATGCAATTCTCTTACATAAAGGGGGAGTTAATTTAATTTTAATAGGTACATGCTATGGTATAGTTAGTTTCATCCAGCATATCAAGATTTTTTCTAGACTTTTTTTTTGCTAGAGCGCATGGCATTGGGAGAAAAGTATTTTTTATTGGCCACTTTATTAGGCACAAAATTTAGCCACCTACCTATTTTATTCATTCCCCCTGGACTTACAGGACACGGGTTTTTTTCTCAGTTGATAAGATCAGTCCTTCACTTGACCAAAGCCATATTATAGTTTTCCCGATTACTTTACTTTTGGTACTGTTTGGACTGGTAGGACCTAGGAGGAGTGTGCGTGTCTCAGTCTCAGGTCGTAATAATTTCTACATTATATGCCATGCCATATACCACTCGACTCACTCACTCCCGGGACCACTTAAGCAATTGCTGAGTAAGTCAAACCAACCTGCATCAACATCAACCAGAATCCGATTAGAAAATAGGTAGTTTCTGAGAGAGAGAGAGAAGGCAAATGAAATAAAACCAAGCAAATCCATTTTTTTTACCACACAAAATCCTCCCGTCCAATTTAGTAGTCTGGCTTGCTTGGCCTGGTCAATTTTTTTTTAACTTTTGGTGGCACGCAAACAAACATGCTGGCCATTTTTTTATAGTTGCTTTTGTTTCATTCTTATCATCATCGTCATCATCATGATCAACATCATCATCATCATCGGGATTTCAACTTGCACTCCCGTACGTATAGCACAATATTTAAATGTGCATTTTTTTCCTTGTTACCTGTATTCCTTGCATATCATCATCATAAATTGCTTAGAGTACAGCATTGTACTTTACTAAACAACATAACATGATACATATTATTATTATTATATGTACTTATGCAAAAACAAAGAGGAATTTGCGAACTCTTTCTCTCTAGTTCATGGCCAGTCTCTCCCTAGCTTAGCCATTCCAAATTCCACACACTTCTGAAAGCCGTAAGAAGAGAACAACAGAAATGCGCACCACACACCGCCGCCACAACCATTACCGCTGCTCACCCAACAACATACTTAACATTTATTTTCCGATCTATCCAGTCACACAATCATCATCATCATCATCATCATCAGTCTGCAACAAAGAAGCTTAAAAAAAGTATTGTGATTGTGAAGGAAGCAGGAAAAACATTAAAAGGGGAAAATAATGGAATGAGAATGATCATATATATTGATATTGATACATCATCACATCACAATCATCATCATCATCGGCATCGTTTATGCGTTATTTATGCATGCCTACTGCCTCCAACAATAAAAAGGTTAACTCTTCGTGCTCCCCCATTAAAATGCCGATTATTTTTTTGTTTAAGATGGAAATAAAAATCACAAACAAAACTGCATTTTACTATCAATCCATTTCTTCCTAAGCTACATGCCTACTTCCTATCATGCCATATTATTACGGTGGTGAAGGATTGGATTGAAGTTATTGAACACATCAATCCTTTTAGTAGCACAATAAAGTATGTATGTTGTATGGCCTTTTATGAGTTTTTAGGTATTTTTGGGAAAATATACGTACGCGGCCGAGGCTGATGCTTATGCGCATTTATTGTTAAAGTAATCCTATTATGATTGCTGATGATTTTGTTTAGGGTGCAATTCCGCTATAATGTGATATTTATTAGCAGAAAGTATTTTTTACGAGCGGGCCGCTGTTGTTGCGATAAATAAGTCATAAATAGATATGCACGCGCACATGGATCTTATACATTTGTGACTTGGGTATATATTTAGAAATTTATGGGGTTTGTGTGGTGCGTGGACTGCCAACGTGCCTTGCCATGACACATGGCAACGAACGCGACGATGAAAAAGAAAGATGATTACGAATATGATGATGATGATGATGATGATGAGGCCATTTCTTCTGCACTTTTTCCATCGTAGCTGACATGATGGGTGGCTGGAAGCGTTATAAATAAGTAGGAATAAAGAGGATTAAACAGAGGCATAACATTTTCTCTTTTGGCGGTTTTATTCCCCCAGTTGTTTTTATGTAGGTCTAAAATAAAAACTGTAAAAAAATCCGTGTCTTTAGGCTGGGCTATAATGTCAAATCATTTCAAGTCCGATCGAGGTCGTAACGACACCAGCACATGCGACATGGTTGGGGAGGGAAAAAATAAACAAACAAACGACGCAAAAGTGATGATGATGATATCATTATAGCTGATTTTTAATTGGCAGTTATAGTTGTCATATAGAGAGAACCCTTTTGAAAAGAAGATGGCCAGCAATTAATAGGACATTTTTATTTAACGGAACTAAACGCGTAGAGCAAAATGCTATAATGATGATGATTAAATGATTGTTTTTCTGCAGTAATTACATAAACAAATAGGCATCGCATCGCATCGCAGATGACATACATGGATAATTGAGGATGAGTTGAGGAGGACAAAGATGAGCTTCGAATCGAATCAAGCAGAGTCGGTCCCAGCGCAGAATGTTTTTTTTTGTGTCTTTGTTTTCATCTGCTCCCGTTGTCATCGTGTTGAAAATCCAGCTGTGGCAAAATCATGAAGAAAAAAAAAATAGTTAAAAAAATGGAGTGGGATAATAATGTAGTATGGCAGGGGTTAATAAAATAAAATATTGTTTTGGAATTGCTTGGTTTTGACTTGGTCGGGTTGGGGGAAGCTTAGTCAGGTAAATAGATTAGTTGGCACAGGCACAGGTAAACACATTATACTTGTTTGTAATGTGCTGGTTCCCGTACTCATTCTGAAGATGACAATGGGAAGGAGTATATTATATGACGGAATTTTACTCATCATAATATCATGTGGTGAAACTGAAACTAGGAGCAAAAAAATACATTATTTTTTTTTTGCAAAAGCAGCAGTTTTACTAGTCAATATTCAATGGGGCATGGAAAGAAGGATGGCATGACATGGCATGGTTTTGTTATGATAATATGATATGGGTTGACTTGCTCCTTTTGGCTTCCCATGACATGAGTTTGGTGGTCATCACCATCATCATATCGTGAGGATCGTGATGTAAACTAATCACAATTTTTGGTGAGACTCAAGTAAGGATGGATGATGGGTAGTTGCAACTGATGATGGTGGTGATGGGGAAATATTGTTTGCTCAGTTGGCATTTGGGAAGCTTGGGAATCTCCACGAGATGAGAGAGTTTTGGTAGCAGTGAAATGAAACATAACAAGTGACATCGTAATATATGTATGGAATATAGTGGTGGTGGTAGGGCATGGACAATTCTCGAATCTCGCAGCTCAACCATGAATTCCAGCAGTATAGATTTGGGCAACACATCTCTTTGTATGGAATAGAAAGAAGAAGGAACAAACAGTTTTTGGTTTCTTTTTTTTGAAACGAGATTGGAATTTAAATGAATTTTTTCCCCTGTTTTGTTTGAATCCAACATCTTTTTTCGGGGACCTGCTTGACTTGAGTGGATGGATAATCCTCCAGTCTTCTTATAAATACTACTTTTACAGCATGTGCAATAATTGCATCAAATAGACACTATCTGACTGATGATTGTGAGAGTGATGAAAGGATGGATGAGGATTGGGATATCGTTGTTGGAGGAGATGTTTTTAAGATATGAGTTTAGGAAGTAAAAAGTAGCAGAGACATTAAAAGATGCTGGCTAAGGCAAAAGCAATATAAAAACAGCATGGCATTAAATAGGTAGATAAATCGAGTTGATTCTGCATGCTCGTGGTGGTGTGGCGCATAACTATTGTGCTATTCTGACCTTGAGGAGAACAAAACGGACCTTCCTCTTTGTACTTCATTGCATACTGCATTGCACTAGCTAAACTTACTTACGATAATACTTACCCAACCGCATGAAGTCTTCTTCGGTCCGTCGGTACTAGAGAGAAGGAAGAGCAAATGGACTGTTTTGCTGCTGCTGCTGCTGCCATGCTGAATTGCAAAAAAAACTACCTTTTGAAGGTATACACGAGCGTAGCATCTTGAATTTCCATTGTAATAATAAAATAGCTGCCCCCATCATGTCACATCCATTGCATTGTTTGCATTTATTTGCTATTATCGCTCTTAACACAAGTTTTTTTTTCATATTCCCATCATGGAATGGAATCCAGTGAGTGGGCTTGGTGGAGACAAATGGCTGGGGCACCTGTGAATTGGGAACTTGTTGGGAGTTATATTGCTATTGCTATCGTTTTGATATTGCTCGTTGGGTGTCTTCTTCACTATATATTTATCGAAATGGAAACTTGAATAATATGGAGAGAAACTACAAAGGTATTGGTTAACATGATTTGGGTCTTGTTAGAACTTCATTATTGTTCTGATGATGTCCATACCAATTCAATTCCTCATTCTTCTGGAATACGATTTGCATCAAGTTATCAAACAAAGTTGTCATCTTTGTTCGTAGTAGCCAGTCCTTAGAAAATGTTGAGCAAGTTATGGATATCAATTTGAAAGTATATGTAACTTGGTTCTATCTATTTGTATATGCATCATTTCATTGCTCCCTCTGCTCTGGCCCTGCATAAAGGCGATCGATAAAGTTATTTGTGCTCCTTGGATGATATTATTGATTAACTCTGTGAGTGAGCCAGTGTATAAAAGAGCGGGGCTACTCTCCTTTTTGCGCCCCTTTTACTACCTGATGAAACCAGGTTGCCCAACCAACCAACCCAAAAAAAAATTTATGTATGGCTGACTGAAGATGACGCAAAATCAGCAGATTTCTTTCACTCACATTATTTAGCAATCAGCGGAGAAAAAAAAGCTTTCCTTGATCCTGTTTTTCTCAGTATTTTAAAAAGTCATTAGGCGGCATTAATAGAATTCGTCATGGAACTTCATTATGTGGATGTTTTTTTTTACGTAATGAAGTGATACAAACAACTGCACGTTTTCATTTACGATGGGTCAAATATACAGAGAGTGGTAAAAATTAAGGCATGCTATGGACAGAGTCAAACTGGAATTACGGATCTTCTTACCATCAATGTCATTACCAACTTGTCATTGCTTGCCTCGCCAGCACAAATGACTTTTAAATAATTAAAAAAATAATTAGCCAGCAGAACAGGTGGGCAGGTATGCAATAAGCGGAAACTAAAATGCTCCAAAATACGACAGGTGAACATTTTTGTCATAGCTATGAAACGTTTGCAAACATTCTCGGGGATCGTCAATAGCTTTACATGAATTTTCTGGATGAGGGCAATGACTAACTATGTTGACCTTTCACTCTAAGAAGGAGAAAATCTTGTAAAAAGCTTACAGGATCGTTTCCATCAACCAATTAGCGGAGATTGACGGTTGTTGTATATACGTCACTTCACCCAAATTTGTAAGGCTTATGCCATGTTTCCCTGCTTCTATCATCATCATCCCATGCCAGCCACCCAACCAGTGGAATGACAATGACAGGAGCTCGTTGAGCTGACTATTTGCTACTTTGGATTGGAAGGCTTTTTATTATGAGCCACTAAAACCAACTGGGAATTGAAACAGAGAGAGAGAGAGGCACGAGAAAATTAAATTGAAACCGCACAAAGTTGACCTGATGAAGCAATATGTCATTCCCCGCACTTTTCATCGAAAGTCGCAATAGTGGGAAACAACTTCAGCGGAATTATGTAGACATGCATATGAAATGGTTGAAAGTATTATATCGTCAGTGCTGGAGCTAGACTCTGCCGCGAAACCGTTCCGACGCTGCTAATTAGAAGAGTGCTTTGCACCTCGGTGGGAAACTTGCTTTAATTTATTTCCTCAGCAAAATATTATATCCTCTCCATCCAGTGAAATTATACAGTCTGATATGCTTTTAAAAAATACTCAGGAGAATATAGAGCCTATTATGACTTGGAATTCGTTAGGGGAATGGCGGTCGATATGGCGATTTCGAGGAACTGTTTTTGACAGCTTCTCTAAACCCAGTACAAAAGATTTTTTTTTTTGAACTATGAACGGGGTGCTAATTATTTTCTGCAAAACTCATTTTTATTAGTTGAAAATGAGCAGGTTAATTAACAGCTCATTGATGGAACAGTTACCGCTTCCGTGCCAATACTAATATGGCAAATGAAAATAAATGCGTCACAAAAAACCCTGTCGTGTTGGTCTTTAAATCAGGTATGACAGGTTTTTGGTGTACTTGATTTTCAAGAGTAAAGATCAGTCATTCATGTGCATTTATTAAACAAAGACGATTACCTATTTATTCCAGAGAGCAGCTTTTGCGTGTTACCGACGAAGAAGACTTTGGTTTAATAAGTGATACATAATATGTCAGAGCCACATATATCTTTTAGACTGGCTTTTTGACTCTTGATCGTCTTATTCCAGAGTTTTTGGATCGATGAACTGTATGTACTTTCTTTGCTTTTGAAAAAGTTAAAATGAGAGGGAGCTGTTGTATGGCGATGGAAATGACAATGAGTGAGTGCGGATGTTTTCTGCATGTGATCCTCAAATGTGTTAATACTGGTTGAATGCATGATATGATCCCATTTTAGAATTCATGTCACAAACACGTGAGCGACTGGAAATTTGCGAATAAAAGGCAGACGAGCAAAATGGGTTCCATTGTTTAGATCAGACATGTGTAGGCTACATACATATATTCTTGTGGGACAAAGGAAATAGTTAAACCACTGCGTGGGCATTTGTTTGTTTCTTTTGGATGTTTCGAATGTATGTATGTATTTAGGACGGCAGAAATCAGTTGGTTTCAATTGTGGTATTCATAAATGCGGAGACTGGAGGTGTGGAGTACACGGCATGAACTTATGTTACTAAATTTACCTTTAAAACATGTTTGCTGCTAACTGAAGGTTTCTAAATTGAAGATTTAAGTCAGAACAGTTTTGATCCGGAAAGTTTTGCCGAGGGCTAAACAATTTTACCGATCTGTTGCATTGAACTATTGTCCATACTGCAAATTTGCATATTTTTAATATCCACATTTAAGTGAATTTCTGCATACATCCGAATATTTATCTTATGTATTTGCGAGTGAGTTTAATTTTGAAATTAAAAAGCTGTCGCTGTCATCAAGATTTAATAGTAGATTTAAGTTGAAGTTTGCGTTGTTTAACTAACTGTTACATATCTTTTTGTTTTAATTTCAGTCTGGGAGATTTGGGAAGGGAGGAAAGATAGCTTCCGCGAGTGGGGTGGTTGTCCATGTGAAGTCCATTCGGAATGGGACGTTCAATCACTACGGCTGCGAACCAATCATCAACGATGTGCCACAAGAGGCTTGGATAGCTTTGATACGGCGGGGCATGTAAGTCATTTTTTTAAAATTAATTTGACAATCATTTTTTAATAAAAAAAGGATGTACTATTTGTAGTGAACTGTAGCAGTGTAACGGTTCAACAATAAATTTTTCTAATAAAAAAGTTTTTTTTCTTTCTGTTTTTGACAGGTGCGATTTTGATTTGAAGATGGCACATGCCCACGCCAAGAACGCTGTTGGAATGGTGGTCTACGACAGAGAAGAGAGTGATACTTTGGAGGATATGAAGCTCTCAGCTTGTAAGTTTCTCCTTTGGTGTATTTTTTTACATGAGTTGTGCATACTAAAAGCGTCCTTCTCTAGATAGCTTTTCGTCCTTGCTCTTTCAGTTTAGTTTTTAATTTAAAAAAACTCAATTCAGCTTACTCCAGTTTGTTTGTCGTGTAAAGTGAAAATTGTCGTTGAACTAGTATTCTTCATCATCATGTTTAAAACGGTTTTGCTCCAGCACAGCTTCCCAAACGACTGCCAGCACACATCAAAGAAAGCCAACGAGTATTATCATTGTCGTTGAAGTTTCTTCCGTTGTTATTATTATTTTCCTTGCTTCAATGAAAGTCAAAATATGGGACAGGGACGTTCTTTGATGATTGCAATCATGATGATAATGATGAGGACGATATGAGTTATGCTTTTCAAAAAGCTAGACAGGGCCACCTTGACGGAAGTGTTATTTAATGAGGACTTCAAAGAAGGGTTCCGTTTACTTTGAAGATTTGTGCAAAAAAAAACTGTTTTGTGCTCACTACTGCTTGCCCCGGTTATGATAGTAAAACTGAAGAACATTTGCTGTTGACTTCTTTTGTCCTTATCTCACAGATACCATCCCGGGAGTCTTCACATTCAAGTCGAGGGGAGAACGAATTGCGAATATCAGTGACAGGGGGACCCGTGTCGAAATGAGCATTACTGTGGGAGAAGTCTGCAGTCGTCCGTACAGCGGCATTAACAGGTTGGCAATAATATAACCAAGTTGCTTATGCATTGAAGCATTTATTATTATTATTACCCTTGAATGTAACAGACATAATTTGAAAACAATTTTTTTTGTGTAATTTTCAGAACGTCGGTGCTATTCGTCAGCATATCGTTTATCGTCCTAATGATAATTTCGTTGGCCTGGCTTGTCTTTTACTACGTCCAGCGATTCCGTTACCTCCATGCCAAGGATCGTTTGGCGGTAAGTATTAATACAAACTAGCCAAAGTAGCCTTTCACCAGCAATGCTTGCGTCAACTTAATATGAATTTATTTGTATTTGTGATTTTTTTTTGTTCATGTTGTTCAGCAACGCTTATGCAACGCAGCCAAGAAGGCTCTCGCAAAGATTCCGACCAGGAGTATTAAATTATCGGACAAGGTATGATTGCTCATTTCAAAAAAAAATCTAAACTTAAACTTTAAACGTAATGTTTTGAATTGAAAACATGATTTTGGTTTTCAAGCTTAAATGTATGTATTTGGAAAATGCTATAATATTTAATTCATGTTTGAATTATAGGAAATGAGTGGGGAGGGGGAGTGTTGCGCGGTTTGCATCGAGTTTTACAAGACAGGAGATATGTTGAGGACGCTACCTTGTCGGTGAGTAAAATAATATGATACGTATATCCAGGCATTGGCATGTTTCTGTGAACCTTTGACATTTTCGATGAAAAGTATGAAGAACAGAAGAGCAAAATTTATTTGTCGTGTACATTTCCAGGCACGAGTTCCACAAGTGTTGCGTGGATCCTTGGCTATTGGATCATCGTACCTGTCCAATGTGCAAGATGGATATTTTGAAGTATTATGGATTTATTGTGAGTTACATAATAAATTACCTCTGCATTTAATTTTTTTGGAGAAAGTGTTATGTGTCATAAACGAATCATATCTATATATTTATTATTACATTGTTTGTTCCTCTCCTGTGTTTCCAGTTCACCGGGAGTCAAGAAAGTATTTTACATCTGGACTTGGAGGACGGCGGTCTCAACTCGTCCGATTCCATTGAGACAAACTCTCCCAGTAATGACAATCAACTGTCTCCCCAATTTATTGAGAATTCCAACAGTCAGCATAACATGGACTCCTCGACCGGCTCACTAGATGAAACTAGTCCTGGAGCCGTTGTGATAGCTGGGTTTCCAGTTCCTCAAACTGAGATTGAAGGTGGTGAAGTGGCGCGGAAACCTTCTCTTCTTTCATTGGTAGGTCTAAAAAAATTTAATGTAGGTTATTAATTTTATTATTTGCTGAAATTACCATTTAAACGTCACTTTTTGTCCTTAACTTTTACAGACTGTGGTAGCGACGGCAAATGGGTGTGTAACATCGGTAACGACAAAATGCACATCCCTTCCGCCGTTCAAGGTGCCAGCCTCAGAGACGTCGGAGAGTTTGGCAGCATCCATTTCCAAGAAGGACACGACCCCCGTCCAAGTCTGCAGATCCTCGTCATTGGTAATTGGGTCCAGTTCGGCGGAAACCCCCACAGGGACCGGGAAGACGAGAACAACCGCTTGCTCACCCCTTTTACCTCAGTCGTCCGAGGATAGCGTTTCCAGCAAGCAGAAAAACTCGGCTTCATCTAATTTCGAAACGTGCAACTCCTGCACACATATATCTCGAAGTTGTAGTGCTAATACGGTTAGTGAAAGTAGTAGTAGCAGCAGCAAAGTCTCGGAGAACTGTTCCCTCAAGTCTGCATCTCATCCCATAACTCAGAATCATTCATCGTCGGAAAGTGACTTGCAGGAACGGAGTTTGGAGAAAATAGAGTCTGATTGAATGGGAGAAATCCCACAGTCATCTTATTATTATCACTAGCTCATTATGAAGTTAAGTATCAATTATTTTTTAAGTAGATTGTACTTTAATTAAGGTTAGGTATTATTTAAGGTAGATTTAGTAAATTATCAATTACTTATTTACTACATGCTTTACAGTTTGCTTATTGATGTGGTTGGGAAGATGGCGACTATCTATGATCCAATTTTTTCGATACAATTAATTTGTTTGTGGTGTGGAGTTTTACTGTTGCGAAAGACTTGCAAGCCTTAAACGTGTACCTATTGAATTTAAATGTGAGGACTGGGAAAGATAGGGACTATTCGTACACCTGACCTGCCACACGATTTTAATATCTTCATGCTTTTCCTTTTTTTGAATAGAAAATAATACTGGTTACTGTTCTTTTACCGCAGAGCTATGAGTGGTGGCATGGACATAAAAACACCATTCTTAATCATACTCCAATGTACGGAGTTGATTGAGCGGCCCAACTTTTTTAACCTTGTATACTTTAAATTGGACACCGCTCCTAATATCCAATATTTTTTTAATGATAACTTGCTTCCCACAATGAAATGATCTTAAAAGGCCCCGTTCTATCCTCGAGCTTCTATACGATATTGATAATCATTTAGTTTAATAAGTTGTTTTAATTTTGAGTTCATGAGGCGACCCTGCTCATGAGTTGCTTTTGCTTCCTCAAAATGTGGTATAGGGTCACGCCGTCTGTCTAGGTTTGCGACTGACGATGGTGTTCATAGCCATTGCCTCCTAAAATTAAATATGATGTGACGGTACATGTTTAGATTATGCTTGAATATGAGTCTACGACATATCCGTTAATTTTTCCCTTCTTCCCTACTTCCTGCTTGCTACTTGCATGCTTCCTACTTGCATATTTATCCTTCTTTGACAAATGCTCATATTGGTGGCGAAATGGGGAAGCAGCAGCTAATTCTTAATTAGCAATCCGATATCACAAGTTAGGAGTGTCCATTAGAAACTCCCTCTTCTGCCTGACGGTGACTGTTATTTATAACTTTAAAACATTTAAATTTTGAAAGGTACACATTTAAAGGTTTATACCGAAATGGCATACACAACTACATAACAGTAACTCGAATTGGTATGGATTTTGATCGGATGTGGAGTTTGTCGCCGTAGCTTTGTTATCATTTTTTTTACCAATGCAAATTAAAATCTTCTGGATTTGCAACGTTTGCTATAAATTAGCTACGTATGTGTTGCGTACAACATTTTTAGGAACTTATTTTACTTTAAGAGGTTTAGTCATTTGTTATTATTACTCATTTCTGGTATATATCAAATAATATATGCATAATTAACTTTAATTCGAAGCCTCATTTAGTCATGGTCCCTTGAAATGGTGAAAATGCCATATTAATACGTGAATTTAGGTATGTGCGTAAGTAATAAATAATATTTATAGATAAAGTACACTACTTTTCAAATGCTTGTTAAGACTCACTAATTTCTAACTAACTGTAAAAATAACGTTGACAACGCTAAGCTAAGCTGGTAATATTTAGTAAATTATTTTCATATGTAAGGTAAAGTTGAAGATGTGTCATTTACTTTTTTGAAGCAATTGCCAGTTCCAACTGTTAGCTTAAAACGATAAAGGGATTCAAAAAGGTTTTCTGTTTGGAAATGCTAACGCCACGATTAAATACGGTCCTATGTCCTATATGTACTGGTGATAAGTACACGATATCGTAGTCAGTTAATGCATTGAATAGAATGGTGATTTGTAATTTAATTAAAACGAAATTCTTACTCGATGTTGTACAAAATTGTTCACAGTTATATTTATCATCAGAGCTATGATTTTTATCAATCATAAACAATCATAAACAGCATAGCTCGGTTTATCATTGTTGACGGAAGGATTTTCACTAAATGTAATAGTAAGCAAAAAATCCGAAGTTCCATTCCACTAATTGTGATAAGAATGACTAAAACTATTCCAATCAACTTGTTTCCATTGTTTTTTTTGAGTCACCTATGTTAAGAATAAGTATAATTAATTATATGATATGAAACTAAGTAGGTATAGGTAGGTAGGTAAGATTCGAAATGTAAAGTATCCGTTTTCTATGAATAATGACTTAAATAAATGTACATAAGTAATAGATATATTATGTAATTAGGTATATATATAATACTTTAATCTGTAATGAAACTATAATCATGTCTCTTTTATTGGAGGTAGATCTCGTATTTTTCATGGAATTCCTTGGAATAGGCATTTAAGAATAGCAATTTGGTTAAGTTATCATAACTCATCGCTGTTATAAATAAAATAATTTAATAAATACATAATAAACTAAATATTTAAATACGAAGATAACGATCCGAACGCAAGTCAACTATGAACTTTTCTATTCATACATCATTTAATTAGTGTGTTTTTACACAATAAACATATCAATCATCATTAGTTTACAACATTGCAATGTGTGATTTACCGGCATTCCCAAAATAAATAAATAAAGTTTATACATATCAAGAGAACAAAAACTAGATTAGATTAAGGTTAATGATAAGAGATTCACGTTAGTGTCCATAATTTAGGAGGACTTGAGCTACAAATTAGAGAAGCATATTTTTTTTTTAAATTACAAACAAACTGATTTTTTACAATCTCCACGTTAGATCCAAGATACAATATTGTACAGAGCATCTCTTACAGGATACTTAACAAAATGCTAAATAATAAGTCAGTTAAGTGATTGCACAATCATAACTGTTTCCAATTTTAGCTCGTTTTTTTTTTCAGTTCCGGTTTTTATGGGCCATAGCCCCGGGAAATAATCTTGCAATTATGCTCCTCAAGTGTTGTTGAGTTCTGGATGGGGTGTGAGGGGTGGGGCTATTCGGGCTGGCGGAGGGGAGGAATGGGAAACTGAAATTGTTTTGAGCAACTGCTGAGCCAGTGCCAATCCTGGGAGAGCCAGATTGTTGCTGATTGTTATTGGCGGGAGCTTTCGCCCCGGTGGGATTTAGAAAGGCTGCAAAAAAGTTGCTTGCAACATTATTGTTATTATTATTATTGGAAGAGGGGGAGGAAGCTGTTGTCCTCGCATTATTATTTGCATTCAAACTCAAGAGTAGACTGTTCAAGCTATTTTTATCATCATTAGCGTTATTGGAAGTTCCTCCAGCGAGAAATGGATTATTTCCACCGGCCCCGGACGCTGCTGCTGCAGCATTCTTTGAAAACTGTTCCACAAATCCCTGGACAACCCCGTTACTGAAGGTGGCCAGGAGGCTGGCTGGATTCAGCTCGTCCAAGGAGTTGGGCTGTGGTTGCTGCTCCGATCTTCCGCTAATTACGTTGTTGTTGGCATTGGCCCCACTAGCCTGATTGGAAAAGAATCGGGTAGGTCTCTGCTCATCATCATCAGAACGGGGATAGACATGGACACAGGAAGTGGGAGTAAATGACCCCATGATTGCATGATCGGATCACACAAGTCGTGCATCAGAGAAAATTAGTAAAAAAGAGAAAAAATACGAATGAAATCTTTCTACAGTTTCAAAAGGAATGTTTACTAGTACATAAATTGGAATGGAGAATCTAAAAAAATCTACAAAATTGAAAGAAATACGAAAACGACAAATCACAAAGCCTACTCAATTTACACACATAAACTAGCTCTATCTACCAAATGAAAAATATCTACATAAGATAACAAAGCTATCTATCCCCTGAAAAAAAACATCTTCAATTTTAACATTTCTTTTATGCATGCATGCAGACAGACACATTTAATTAAATAAATTACGTATGAAATAATTTTCCCATTATAAAAAACAACGACAAAATCCACTGAAATGTATCCTTTTAAACTCTTTATTTTGAAACCAAAATAGGTACAGTATAATATATACAAACGGTCATTTTTTTAATATATGTATATGTTTCTTGTCATCATTTAGCATAAAATCTAAAATGTTCACCTCTGGAGTATCTAGTTCCTTCTCCTCCTCACCTTTTTATCAACATCATACAAGTAAAAATTTGTTTTTCCAAAAGTCTTTTCCAAGTATGATATAAAAAATACTACGCTAAAAATCTCTAGAATACAATACAATACAATACGCTGCTATCTATTGACACATACATATACACAAACAAGCTTTTAGTAATAAGATTACATTATTTAAGTACGGTGATGTGATTACTCCCCCTCGAAACAATTTCTGGGCAGGTAGAGCTAGCTGTAGAGCTTTATTCCCTCCTCAGAACTTCAGAGGACTTAGCTCTCTACAAGCCAGTTAAGTACATACGATTCAACTAATTGCTAAAAGGAAGGGAGCTACATTTCCCAATAGATGGATGGGCTTGGTTTGCACCTACATTCTACGTTACATACTACATGGATGTCGGAATGGGTATGAAATTTTGCGAAAATTATTCCCAATCGTTTACTAACAACCAGTTTAACGTTGTTTTTAGCAGAAAGAAGTGACAAGAAGAAGCTCAGCACTCTACACAACAATTGTATACTTCCGTACGCATTAAAAGATATTTTGCTACAATGGGGTACAATACGATACATACATAGCTTGAAAATGATACAATCTACTTTTCTACTCTAAAAAAAATTGGTATACCGTCAGTCCAGTTTCGTTGTTGGACGCTGGAGAAAGCTTTAAAGAAACTCTCCGCTTCCGTTTTTCTATTATTCTACTAAAAAGTACTTGTACCAACCTTTTTCTTCTCCGCTTTGCATTTACATACATTTACATGTTCCCACCAAAAACATCAAATCAGATCAGAGCACACCCATCAAGGTTTAAAAAAAACATTTTTTTTAATTACTTGCTAAACCACACTTTCAAATAACAACATCTACTCACATCCCATAGTACAGCAACTATAACGGTAATGATAGTAGTCCTGGCCATGCATGCAATACAGATAAAAAAAGCTTTTCTCCCGAAGGAAACGGTACGTAATAAACAACATAATTTTATTTAACTTCCAAAACCATCAGTAAAGTAACTTTAATTTTCACATGCTTATTAAGTAATGTATATAGGTAGGTAGTACGTAGTACAAAAAGGTATAGAGGAGACAAGATAATTAGATAGAAAAACAAGTTTAAACTTTTGGAGGAAAAATCATTCTCTCAAATGGAGATGGAAACCCTTAAAAAAACTTTTCTGTTCAAGTATTTAGTTCTTGATTGTTATTCGTCCGGATTACAGTCGCCCTCTCACCATCACCCTCTTGTTTTAAGTCAGCAAAACAATTCTGACTAATTGAACTGTTTTTTTCTTCTTCTTCTTCATCTTCTGTTGTTCCTGTGTAATATTCATTGTCAGTTGTTGTATTACTCTGTGTGACGTAGCGTAAATTAGATTTTAGATTTCTACTAGAAAAAAGGAGAGAATGGTTTGGTTGGGTGAGTTTTATTGTCCTGTAACAAACAGCAACGTGGCGTTAATGTCCATATTTATTTTTGCCTACTTGGTCGACTAGGACAATCATATAAAAAGGAATACTAGATTGAGCACAGCTTTCATTTTTTTTCCTATTTTGTGTAGGTAGTTTAGTTTGTATCTCTGCAATAAATAAACACTATTTATGTAATAGCAGCGGTGAAAATTTGTCAGCATCGGTTTCCGGTTTTACAAAGTAAATCGTCTTTTCTTCTTTACACAAATCATATTGCACTCAAATATAACTGGACTAATCCTATCTATCTGTATCTAATCATTGTTGTTGTCAGTTTGCATGAAAAAAAAAGATGACCGTCGACATTTTATTTTGCGTCCAAAAATATCTAGCTTAACCAACTTAATGAGCATTTATGATGCTTTCACTATAATGTAACATACATACATACATATTATTATTTTCATTATTATAGTCCTCTATCCATATTATGCAAATCAGGCTTCTCTTAATGAGTAGCTAAAAACTAAAAAAAAAAACCTAAAAGTATACCTATCATAATATCACAATAATCTATAAACGCTCACCCTCCTACAAAAAAAACTATTGTAAGTAATTATGTAATATCGTATTCATTTTTAAGTGCTTTCGTTGTCTGCGAATTCCATGAGGGGCTCCAGAATTTCATCGGATTCAACGAGCAACACAAAAACGGTAAAAGGGGGAGAAAAAAACATGATATTCGCTTCTTCCCTTCTTATTTTCGCCTTAGCAGTAAAATGGAAATACTGAAAATTATTCAAGTCTGTCTTTCTATCATATTCTTAATTAATATTTTTTAATATGTTAAGATACTGTCCTGTAGATATTCTCAAGCTGGCGCTGGCAGTAAAATATTAATGCAAGTGCTGAAGGATTATACATCGTCCGAACACTGTCCCCTTCAGCGGAACACTAAAACTTATGTAGCCTATTATTTAACCGACAAAAAATGTAGCAGTTTTTTTTTTACATGAGCGCTATATTTATCTCGTCTTCAACCTCATGGCACAAACAGGGAACTAAGTTGTGGGTAAAATTGTAATTTAATTAAACTTGTCATCATCGCATAACGTATAATAGGATTGAGGATCAAAAATTGTCGATCTCTCAATTTTTTCCAAACTTTCAGACTTCAGTGGGAAGTGCAAGTCAACTTTTGCTCCGCTTTATCTTCAAGTTTTATATACGACTCGTTTGTAGGTTAACTATATTGATTGATTGATTTAAGTGTGTAGTTAAAAGTTTCAATTTTGTTTTCTCTTTTAAATGTCCAGGTCAAAATCAAAAAACTAGTTCGGTAGCGGAAACCGTTTTTTAAATGTTCTATTTGTATCTACATAAAACTGTTGTATGATTATTATAATATCATGTTTGTTTTCCTCATGCGTGTCCATCTAACTAAAAAAAAGATAAAATTTGCAACTACTAAATAGTAAGGTATATTACAATTGTTTAAAATAAAATATTATAGCGTAAATATTTAGTAAAACTAGTTCATTAACGATTTTCGACGATTGGGGAGGAAACACCTACAGGTCCGTCGGTACTTGAAGAGGGTGCGGGTGAGGTGGCAGTAATCGTGATACGGAAGTTAGGCTCAGATGGGCTGGAGTACCCTCCGGATGACGAGGAGGAGGAGGAAGAAGAGGAGGAAGAGCCACCACCTCCCAGAGCACCGAACAAACTAGCGAGACCACCGCCGGATCCTCCAGCACCACCTCCGAAGTTGAGCAGTGGCCGGCCTCCAGTGAATGGGGATAACAGACCATTCAGCAAGTTGAGCTTGGCGTTGATCACGGTTTGAGCAAACTATAAGTCGTGGGGGGAAGGCAAAAGTGAATGGGGAGAGGAGAGAAAAAATAAATAAATAAATGATAATAAATAAATAAATAATCTTTTTTTCATTATGAGCACTTTCATTATGAGCAATGATTATTTTTTTCTTCAATAGTCAGGGGCATCCGTAGAATAAGTCGTCACTGCCGTCACATGCAAATCAATCTAGTAAATTTCCTGTAAAATATTTTCTTCTTCTTTCAATCATGTACGGAGGAGTCTGTAAAGAGGAGGATGTAGAAAGGGAATGCTGTATCTGAAAATGCTGCAAAAATTTATTGTAAACCAAAACATATAAGGGTATAACCATAAACCAAACAGCGACATGCAAAAATTACTTCCCAACAATCATTTCCCCTTTCCAGGAATCATTTGTTTCAACCAATTTTTATTGCATTTCAAAATTTACTTTTTTTTACTTTTTTCTTTCGAGAAAAAAAATATAATAATTAATTACTTGATCAACCGGCTATTATTATATAATGTTAGAAACTAGAATGATTAGTCATTCATCAAAACTTAACTGTTATGCTAAAAATGACCAGCACCCCGAAAAAAATTAATAACTAAGCGAGTGTGTTACACTAAACAAAATCTTACATTAGTAATAGCTACATGTACATATAATTACGTCATTTTTTTTAAATTGCATTCAAGTAGTACGGTTACTTTTTTAAAGTACGGGTTAATAAGTCTCTTTAACTTAAACAACGAGTTAAAACTAATCTAGCGTTATTAATAAAATATGTTATTGACTATAATTAGACTAACAAAAGTACATTACTCCACTAGGCATTCACAACGAAATTAGGTCAAAAATAAAAAGCGGCATGCACAAAAATAAAATCAATCAATAACTTCCGTGTTCACGAGCAGCCCATATGTCATTCAATAAAAATTAACATTCCAAATTCATATTAGTTCTAATTCTAATCACATTCTTGCCAAATTATGCTAAATTATTAGTGAATTAAAGAGATCCAAATACTAATGCATCCAATTTCAATTTTCTAATTCCTCACAATGGTTAATTATAAATTTGACTATGATTATATTAGTTTTAGTTAGTTAGCCATGACAAATCTTGCACATCCAGCAGCTCAGCAGCGCGGCAGCAGACCCAACATTCAGCGGAATGGCAGGGAAGGATTATTTTCAAAAGTGTTTTGTTGAAAGGAAGAGGAGGATTTTTTAGGGAAAAGAAGACAGTGGGAGGACATGCATAAAGTAGTTACGTAACTTCTTCATTTTTTCTTTGCAAAGGAGCTTTATTCTAGGCGAAGGAAGGTGGTCACAAAGGTTGAGGTCACAGGTTAAAGTAGGTTTCTTGTCCGTTCAAAGGGAAACGGGCGGGTTGTTGACTGGCTAGTTTACTTTTTTTGTTTCTTGTTGAGCACAAACATGACTTGGTAAAGTACTACGCTTTTCTCTTAAATTAGGGGCTTGTTATTGCTCCAGTCTCCTTTCAAGTCCTGATCATAGAAACGCGAGGGGAGGGGGAGAAAGAGACAAGACATGTTAGAAAAAATCAGTGAACTTGGATCACTTCAATAATAAATAAAAAATTAAATAATTTAAACAACTCATTCTAATTGATAGAAATAGTCCGTCAGCTAATTTGTTTTTGAGGGGAAAAGCAAGTGTACATGGTGTGGTGTCAACTACCAAGAATGATGATGTTGATGAGGTGAATTGTCAGTCAAATGAATAAAAATGCAAAAGAAGCTACTCATTATAACTTCATCATTCTTGATGGCATCTGCAGATCATAAAAAGAGTCGAAAAGTGTGTGAGGCTCATACATAAGTAGAGAGTGAAAGTGCTTCCATGAATGAAATATGAAATGGAAAACTGAAATCATAAATATTATTGTATATATTTTATGAAGAGAATAAATAAAAAAAGGTTAATATACATTTCCAACTCCCCCCAGAACGTTTCCAGAGCCACCATCTCCAGAGCGGGCACCACCGGTCAAGGCATTGAAATTGATGGCATTGGGACCATTGAAGAGACCAGCAAAGATGTTGGTCAACGTTTGAGCAAGTTGGCTACCGAAGTTGACAGCAGACTGTCGAAACAATAAATATCCAATGAGATTATTAACTGATTACATCATCATCCTCCTAAAATAAATATAGCTCATAAATATCCAATAAATATTAAATATATTTGTTTTGTAATTGAAAAAAAACCATAGCCAATCATCACTAAAAAAATGTATGTATATATTTAAGAGGACCCTTTTCATGTTTTAAATTATTATTATTATTATTATTATATTATATGCTGCCATTGTAAAAAATTTACATTTGGAATACAGATGTTGGTTACCCGGCTTCTTAAGATATAAATTGTAGAATGAGTACATTATGTACAGAGTGTGTTTTTATACAAACCTTAAATCAATAGTCTGGATTGGATAGAGTAAATTGTTTATCGTACCGTGATAAGCGTCGTCATTTCGTTATAAATGTGTGTCATCCTTTTTTTTCCTTCTCAGTCAGTTGAAGTTGTCGTTGAAGGGATGATGATGTTGTCCAAAATTAGGTATTTATCGGTCTATGCTACTGTAAACGGTCCGAATTTAATTTTTTTTTTTGAGGAAACAGTTAACTTTATTTTGCTGGTGGCTGTAACGGATTTTTCCATTTCTTCAGTTAACTTTCGTCCAAAGTCAGGATCATTTTATGTAAATTATCACCGTTTCATTATTAGAAATACATAAATGCTAACACTTTAGCTAAAACAGATTAGGGTTCATGCAGCATAATCACGAGGAATGAAGATAATCCTTGCGTACGTCTCGTCATCATATATTTATATATTTAACATATTGATACAATTAAGTTACCCAAACCATTTTTCGCAAAGTAAAATTTAAAAAAAAATCTTACAGGTTAAATAATAAATAGTAGCAAGCATAACAACCCATTCTCACCCCACTTGGTTGGTAAAGCGCCATTTGGTATCTAAACTGTATTGGTACGTTATCTCCTTAGTAAACGGCATAAAAGTTAAGTTGAATATACAGGAGCGCATTATAGCACTTGAATAATTAGGAAATTCGACGTTTTTTTTTTCAATCCAAAAGCCAAGTCTTAACACCCCAAATATTTCACATAAATAATATAGCATGATTAACACTCCCAAATTGCATTATGACATGACTACCACCATATTTTTTGCCTTCACTGCAGTTCCAAAGTTCCAATGCCGTTTTTAAAACAAGCATGCAATGAAGTTAATTGTGAGTAATCGATTTTTAAATATTGAAGCAGATGCAAAGAATTTAAAAAGTTGTTAATCTGTGGATAATAGCAACACACTAAATTATTTTCATGCGCTTCCACACTTACACTATGGTAGTAGCATGTAGACAGCCGTTGGTTAACTTTAACTAGGTATGCAGGAATGAATGAATGATTAAGATGGATTGCATAATCCTCACCCTACAAATGGACATGCCACGTTTTATTAAGTGCAGTAGCCCATGAATATATTCAAGCCTGAATTGTGCTAAATCATAACTCTCCATAATTGGCCAAACATACTTAAGCAGGTAGGTAGTATGAATGAGCCTATTACTGGGGGAAACAATCAATTTCTGCTGCTGATGATATTCAAAGACATTTGGGAAATGAAGCTGGTCTCATTTTCATATTTCATCAGCAAACCTTTTTTTTTCATTTTGGTAATCTGGCGAAACCAATCATTCGAATATTTACATAATCAGATTTAATTTAAATGCTATGCTGTCTTGTGACTCTGCCTATGACATGACCCTACATGATCATACAAACAGCCTATATGCAATAATATCATCCCTAAGCAAAATTGTGTAAAACTGCACATATTTTTCACTTGTTTTTCAAAGTTTTGTAATGACATGACAATGCATGGCCGATAAAATGTTAGCGATAGAAGGAGTAAAACAATGCAAATAGATTGGGTACTTAACATAAAATATGCATGTGCAATACAACATCATTGCTAA
>JAQIWX010000060.1:0-32137 GCA_034696785.1 Lepidocyrtus cyaneus | reverse complement strand
AATATGCAACTTTTGTACATGAGCGTTCCCGAAAAATTGTATACATTTATGCAACATATACAATATACACTTATACTCTGAAATCGGGAGATAAGCTAATATAACACGATTGTTACATTGCATTAGAAGCTCCCAATTTTATTTCCCCAGAAAAAAGTTACTAAAACAGAGTGTATGTTTAGGTAAAAAAAATAAGAAGGAATTGGCAGTACACTTTTGCTTGGCGTGACAATGTCATTATCAAAAAAGATTCAATCCTTCTTATTCGAGAGGTATTGCATAAGACAAGATACACTTTTAGCTCACCGCAAATGATCCTGTTCATTCTGCTTTGGGTAGTCCCTAGTCTGCTGAATTGAAGGAGCAAAAAAAACATAAAATTACGAGAGACAAAAAAATCCAACTCTGATGTGATGCTGTGATGCGATGATGCTCTCGGCTCATAAAATCATCAAGTCAAGTCCTACGACATACGTTATGTATGCTAAAAAAAATGTGTTATAGAGAGATGTGGCACATTGTGGGTGTACAAATGAATGTACCTAATTTATTCGAATAAATGTAGCCAGGCATGGTTTTTCTTCCCATTATTCTCCCCAATACAATGCAAGGTTTACAATGATAAAAAAATTTAAAAAGGGATTCGTTGCGGGTATATCGTATATATTCCTTCGTCAGAATTGGCATTTATCTCAAATCTTTACCTCGAATGCCACAGTTTCGTGAACAAAATTCGCGATAAAATCTCACTCGGGAAAACAACATGCAATAAGCTTCTAAAATACTGTAGGGGATGGTGGAGTGGTCAGTTTAAGTTTGAGCAAGATCGGGAGAGGGTTGACAATAAAAATTTTGCCTGAAACTTGCTCCACTCGACTCGATTCGATCCAAAGTTCATTTTTCATTTTTGCATTTCATTGCAATAATTTTGTTGTTGCTTCACTCGCTCGGCCGGACTCTTAATCATAATCACAATAACAAAAGAAGACTTTGTTTTTGTCCTCTCTCTGATTGCTTCCTACTTGCAAGTTGGTCAATGCGTTAAGAGATTCCTTACCGCATCTATAAGTACATCATAATATTTCGTAATCTGCAAAAAAAAAGTTGTTTTTGGGTACATCGTTTCATTTGAAATTGTAGTAAGGTTATGCATTGTGTGTTTGCCGATTTGAGGTGGTGTGGACGTGGAGTACAGTTTCAGAATTGGGGATGATTGGTTGCATAAAACTTTTGAGCATTTCTTGTTTTTTCCCCTAAGCTGAACCGTTTGGCTCTATCGTGTGTGTATTGTTATAGCTGGAAAAGATTAACAGGAGTGTGTCTTTTTTATGTGAATGTGAAGTTGTCGTATGTGAAAAAGGGTTAGTACGGCCTGGATGATGACTGGACGCTGGATAACAGATACGCAGATGGGCTCTTTGTTATTTTTTGTTGTCCCCATGAATTAAAGCCACACCACAGCTACAGTAGTAGTCATATACGACTTGAGCTAATACATTTCTTTGTTTAATTTTATACTTGAAAAAAAGACGTGGTTTTGGAGACAAAAAGTGCTTGTTTTTGCTCCATTACTGGAGTGATTATGTTTAGCGTGCTTGTTCTAAAAAGCTTGCATGGGTGAATGTAGTCCAGTGAGTGTTTACGCTTCCACGCAATAAGTATCAAAATTACAAGTGTGAGGAAATTTTCAAATTTCAGCAACCATTTAAACGAAATTCAAAATGACTGAATTGAGCAGTAAAGAGGAAAAGTGCTTGTTCGCACTCCGGAAATATATTGAAAGTAAGTTTCCCGTGGCTTGTTTTACTGTAGTTGGTTTCAAGGTCAACAGTTTACATAACCATTATTTTCTAGCAGAAAGGCCGTCGGCGATTTCAGGATTACATTTATGTTTCGTTTCTGACACGCGTTATTCAAGTTAATTTACGTATATTATCTCTTTGATTATGAAATAGCTGAAGATGTCTTCCGAGATATTGATGATGTTCTCACGGATGAGTTCCTATTACGCTTTGTACGCGGAAGAAAGTGCGATGCTACTAAAGCTATGAAAACAGTAAGAAACTAACCCATTTTGTTAAACCAAATATTTGTTTTTGGTAAACTGTTAGCTTTTCATTAGTAATTTGATAGTAACCCGCTCATGATGTAGACCAAGGAGTTTTTACAATTGCAGTACTGTAAAAGCTCCTTGATATAGACTACTGAATTTGAATTAGGTTTTATAAAGGGCCTATCGATTTTACTTTACTCAATACGTTCCTAATTTTTCTTCGTAGCTCCATACATTTGTCCGGATCCGTCGAGTTGACTACCGGGACTATTTTCAAGAGTTCAAACCAAGCAACGTCAAACATGCCTTTGACGTCCCCATCCGTGTACAAGGGCTCCTTAAACGAAGGGACTCTAAAGGAAGATACGTCGGTATCGATCGATTGGGTAAGCACATTTGTCACTCAAGCTCTGTTGTGTAATCATTGACCGTACATGAGTTTGTGATTTTTGACGTTACTGATGCAATATGCAACGCGTGAAATTACTTATATCATGAATTATTTATGCATTTTACCTACAACGGTGTTTTTTGCATATAATAATCTGACCTGTTCTGATTATTGATTCAATCTCTGAAAAAAATAGCAATTTTTTCTCGCAAAACAACTTCACGAACAAGTGCCTATATAGCAGGGACTTGCATAACAGTACAACAGAGCCTGTTGTTTTTTTCGTATAGGGATATGGGACCCAGATCGCGTCAGTCCAGTTGATGGATCGAAGGTACTGCTAATGTACGGCATTGACGCACTCCAGTCAGTGGACTTCCAACGGGAGGGTATTGTCATTATAGTTGACGCACAACATATCAGCCTGAAGCATGCCAAATGTCTTAACTTCTCAATTCTCAGAATGCTCGCTAGTGTCTACATCGTAAGGAAATATTTAGAACTCTTTTGTCTTCTGTCAATTTTTTTGCTAAAGTATGCTACTTAAAGTTTATCCTCCTCCTCCTTATTTTTATGCCCCAATTTCTTCTGACGTCATTACAGGACAGCTTACCAATCCGATACAGAGCGATTCATGTTGTCAACCATTCCGTAGTTGTCGACGTGTTTCTTCCCATGATCAAAATGTTTATGTCGAGGAAACTCCGTCAGCGGGTATGTAAAAATTAAAAACATTTTAACATTGGGATTCCCCTCAGCAATCCGATTTGAAATATGAGCTTACCAAAAAATCGTTTTTCTCTCTCTTCAGATAACAATTCACAGCTCGTTGGATTCCCTCCATGAGGCAGTACCCAAAGAAATCCTACCTGAGTCCTTGGGAGGACCATTATCAGATGAGGACGCATTTGACTCTAAGTTTGAACAGAGGATTATTGATAGTGAAGAGAACTACATTAAATTAGCTCAGTAAGTCGAAAAAACATTTAAGGCATAGCTATAGCAAGTATCTTTTATCCCTACATATTTACATATGAAAAGGTGTAAATAAGCTGCTTATCTTTTACCCAACCTCCTTACAGAAAATGGTGAGTCATTCCTGGCTTCCTGGAAAAATCGGCTTAACAAGTCATCCCTCCTACCGGGTAAAGATGTGGGAAAAACATTTCTGTAAGTAGGTGTATTTTAATCCCTGCAAAAAAGCCACGTTGTCATTTAACATCCCATCCGATCGGATCATCTTATGTACTTTACTGCTGAATTGAGTGAATATGAATAGTGAAAAAAAAATAACATGAAAAATATGACTTGGATTTTTTTCTATCCAAAACATAAAGTGACTGATGACTTTACGGTTTTTATTTTACTTTACGTATTTTTTTTGAAATCCTTAAAACCTCATTGGATTGTTCTATAAATAAACAAAATAGTAAATAAGTAGTAGTAGTACCAACGATAGATGATCATGATTATACTGATTACCTACATTTATGTATGTTTTATATTATCTAATTACAACACAGTATGTTTTTATCAATTTATTTAAATTGTGTATACTACTTAATTACGGTTTAATTAACATCGAAATATGAATTCACTTTACCACTATAATGTTTCCTCACTCCTCCCACATCATTAATAAAATTGTATTGTTATATAATATATAAAAACAGGTGGGCTATTAATTAATTATAAATCCAGAGAAATGAACGTATGACTCGGTTGTTTAAATGTAGATGCCAGTTTGTAATAAAAACTCTAAACGTTTTACAAAAAAAAGCATAAAAATATTCATAATCAGTTCAGCTTTATCTTAAGTCAAGAAAAAATACAATCTAGCATGGAAATAGCATAAAAGAAGGAAATGTGTCTGAGCTTATTACTATTCCTCTTATAAAACTGAATGAAGAGTTATAATATTTAAAAAAAAATGAAGGTATTTTTACTTAAATTTAGTCAGGCTTATCCCAGAAATGATTTTTTTCTTGTTAGCTTACTTTGCATAACAATGGTAGATAATCAGCTTATAACAATTAAACATATATGCATAGGTATAGGTATATAATATATTATACACGTGTGGCTAGTCTCGAATTAATAATGTGCTTATTATCAACATAATTCATTCATGAGACAAAGTCATTAAAGAAATGCGACACTTTTATACTTACACCTAGTTCCCCCAAGACGAGCACGAGCACAGTCACTATCTCCTGAAAGCTATTAATTTAAGATTTATTTTCTTTGATGATTGTTGAAATGATTGACGTCCTGTAGTTATTCACTTGTACCTGTACAATATAGTTATCGATAAATTGTTAACAAGTTATTAAACGTTAACTTTTTTAACATAACTGGAAATAAAATTGCATGCTTGTCTACATAACGTATTATGGCACCAGTACCTATTATAATCCTTTCATCTCATCTTACAGATAAACCGTACGCGTAAGTATTTTTAAATTTTTGTATTCACAACTTACACCAATTTATTCAACAGTCCTACTTACATGCAATGTAGTATAAGTCAGTACATTTATCAATTTTATGTCAATATACGTAATTACAACTTTAACCTTGCTCCTAATATTGAAATATGTCTTACTTGAATATTTGTGCTGTCCAAACTAATAGTGTTGATTTCGTATGATAACCGTATGCATTTCTACGCGAGGAAGGAATGAGAGAAAAGGTTGGACCTTACGGGGAGGGAAGAGAGGGAAAGCGAAAATTACAGTTTTGTGACATTTCAAAAGCCTTCTACGTCAAGCACCGATATTCATAAACTTAAATTCAACTATCCATACAATTAAAATTTGAAGCGTATTCTACCTACCATTATTTGCTTAACGATCTATCTTCACCGATTTGTCTTCCTTATAACTTGCTTATTTTTGGTGAAACAAATGTATCATTCTTAATTGTAGATTTGTGACTCCGTTCTAGACTGGACACTAGTACTAGCGACGGGTACTAGACTAGCAATATGGATCGTTAATTAATCTTAGATTTTTATCTTGACACACATTGACAATTTGTGTTAAGCAATTAGTATTTTACATTCTAAAATATATAATTATGCCATCCGTTCCTTTATGCACATTTTCAGGAATTGTTGATCTGATTCTGTGACCCTGGCCCTTTGCTTCCTACAACCCTCGTTCATCATCCATGTTTCAGTCAGTCTTCAAAAAATGAGTTTTTTTTGTGGGCGAGTCCTTGGCATAAAAAAATGTCATGATTGTGTATTAAATTTCTACGTTGGTTTTATACGGTAGAGTATAATAATAAAAATATCATCTCAGTATTTTTTGTAATTGTAAATTGTAATACATAATACGATAGAGGTAACACAATTTAGGTAATTTTTTGCAAATGTGAGCACTATCATAATAAATCTGCCAATTTTCAACAGGTGACTCCTTTTTCTTTGTTCCTACTGACTGAACCAGGAAAAATTTGCAAATCTCATTGTTGGCATTTGATAAAGCAGATTGCATGCATTGTATGCATGATCCGCTTATCTAGGGAATTTTTTAACATTTAATCCGATTGCTTACCGTACCCTTTACATACAATTATGACCCTACATACGATGCTTAAAAGCTAGGTTTTGAATTGGTGGTTTCTAATAATGGATCTAAGGTCAAGGTCGTTACTTAAGTTCAATAATGAAGATAGTTCTGTTTGATTTACCCTAGCCCTAGACAGGTATAATTTCTACATCTCCATATTTTGTTTGTGGCCTGAGAAAACACGAATGATAAGGAAGGATTTATTAATCAGTTACCTACTTAAAAATACGCGACAAGTAGTTAGTAGTTCCTCTTCCTTGAGTAAATGCAAAACTGGAATGAACTGGGCTTGAGGAAACGAATACAATGAGATAAAAAATGTTTGTGCTGGTTGTCGAAAAATTACATTCAAAGCTGTTCATAATCCATATTCTGTCCCTACGAATTTTCCAAGTAGATCTAACTACCTTTAACATTATGTATGTTGTTGGAGAACCTGCTTCCTTAACAATTTTGTAAACATGAACAGTGTTGATTGAATCTAACATTTCACCTCATAATTCTAATTATGATAAATCAAAACTTATTTAACGTCTTCGCCTACAAAGATTCACTTACATACGTATATATTGGACTTCCTTTACAATGGCCACTATTTGCAAAAATCGTTGTCGCGTGTGTGTTTTGTACTGATCGGGAGATTGACAAACTTCCCCATTTTGAGTAACCTTGTACGGCGTGGGCAGCTGAACGGTGACTTTCGTTCGCCGCCAATTTGCAGTCGATCGTTTTCAATGATGAATTGATTGAACATAAAACTTACAAGCTACTTAAATTACTTCTTTTTTGTGAGTTCGCCTTTGCACCTTTGTTCTACACGTCTTGGTTTGATTTGGTTGATAAACGAAACGAAGGTTTTTTAATGCTAGGATAAGCACTATGACAAAAACACATCTTATCTATTGCAGTACTCCTCTGACATATAATGAGTATTTTTGGAAACGGATGGGGACACAGGTGCATTTGGACGGCTGGATGAACCTGATCCACCTGTGTTCGTCGTTGTCGTTGTTGCTGTTCCACTAGCGTAGGGCGATGGAGGCCTCAGGGTTACTGATAAGTCCGGGTAGAAATTCGTGTCCGGGTCGAAGGATTTCTCGTCAATGGTGCTGATCATTTTCGTGTGAGTGCCGTTAATTGTTGCGTAAAAGTGAGAGTCCGGCATACCTGCCATGATGGGGTCCACGGTGGGATCATAGTATTCCGGTGGGGTGGAGCCTGTTTCCTTTCGGGATTCTTCGTGCGTGTAGTAGTCAGCGGAATCCCAGTAGCGATATTTTAGCCATAAGCCGAGGCAAATTAGGAGAATTATCAGGAGGAGGATGATGAAGATGAGGATATAGTCCAGTCGGATTCTGAAGCCTTCGTCGGCATAAGGATCGCACCATTCAAGGGAGGATTCCTGGACCGAAACTATCGGTTTGTCATATAATTCTTCTGGGCCCTTACATCGTAAACAGGAAGGGCCTATTTAAGCAAAATAAAAAGGTTCATTATGTTGTTAAAATATCATTTTAACGAATCGGATCAGTTTTTATAAATTATTATTTACTTCTGGAATGCAAGCATCCCCTCTTGAACAACGGATTGTGTTGCACCCATTTCACCATAGCTGGAATGTAGCATAAATCACAGGACCATGGATTGCCCTCCAGTCGGATTTCCCTGATCGTTGTAATCCTGTCAAAATCCTGAAGCACTTCCCCTTCAATTCCGCGTAACCTGTTATGGCTCAAATCCAGCACCTGGAGACTCGACAAATGGGTAAACTGTCGAGGAAATAGTTCCCTCAAGCGATTATGGGAAAGGTTTAAATGCTGGAGCATCCTCTGATCTTCGAACAGGTCCAGGGGCAAATCCTCATATGAATTCCTTGCCAGGGAGAGCCATCGAACTCGGGTATTCTCTGAGAGAATGATCAGCAACGATGCCAGCTTCAGCCGAGGATTTCGACTCAGGTCCAATTTTGTCAAGTTATGCTTCAGATAGAGGAAGAGGAGCTTGTTCAAGGATTCAAATCGATTCATGGATAGATCCAGTTGGTTGACTGATGCATTATGGAATGCAGTTCTGTCTACAGAGTGGAGACCGTTGCTGGCCAGGGACAGTTGAACTAGGCGAACCCCACTGAAGCTTTCTTCCGTCAAAGTGGTAAGTTTGTTTCCGTCCAGGTAGAGCTCCTCCAATGATTGTAGTCCACTGAATTCCCCCTCCCGCAAATAACTGAACTCGTTATATTTCAAGTCCAGAATCTGAAGGTAATTAATAAAAAAAATTATTATTTGTAATTGTTTGCCTTGTGAATGAGCGGAAGGGATACTGGCGATTTCATGAGTACTTCAAATGCTTATTTTTTACCTTGAGTTTTGGCAGCAACGTGTAAAGCTGCTTATCCAACTGCTGTATCCCACATCTTTGACATCGAAATTCTCGCAGCACCCAAATATCTCTGAAAACATCAGTTTCCAACTTTCGAAGCCGATTCTCAGACAAGTCCAAAATTTCCAGTTTGTGTAGATTGAAGAACAGTCTTTCAACAAGCTTTGTCGCCCTATTTCCTGAGAGGTCCAGGTGCCTGAGGTTGGTCAAGTGCTCGAAGGAAGCGGACACAAAGGATGAAATTGCGTTATCTGAGAGGATCAGCGTTTCCAGCTCTGAAAGCCCTTTGAAGTTGGAGTCCACCACGTTGTCTATTTTATTTCTCGATAAATTGAGCAGTTTTAAATTGGTCATGCCCCAAAAGTTATTCTCTCCGATGTTGGGTACATTTGAGCCAACCTGGTCAAGAATAGCAATAAAATAGCTCATTTCATAATCATCCATCATCATCAAATCTAAATTATATTTGAAATTTTACTTCCTTACAATGTGCAACTCTTGCAGCTTCCTAAATTGTCGAAAGAACCTTCCAATGGTGAGATAATTTGGCCTGTCATAAGGTGCAACGATGCGGATAACCTCTATGGAGGGGGACATCCGGGATACTGGAATGTCATCTTGGTTGCCCGTCGTACAAGCAACCTCTCTTCGATGCCTGTCATCAAGCCCACAGTAGCACTGGGGTGTCGGACAGTTCCCATCAAATACAGTTCTGGATTGAGCACTCGTTAAATTCGTACACCAACTGAGGGTCGCTACCGTCACCAGTACGGCAACACTTGTGCCCCATCTCTGCAAAAAGGAGTTGATCATCGCAGTGAAGGACTTTCTTCTGCCACTCCGTTGGCCAGAGGTGGAGGAGGAGGAACCATTGCTCAATCGCCTTCTTTTTACTTTCGGAGGAGGGAGCATATTCAGTTGGGAGGAGATTTGGGGTGACATTGGAATCATCATTTTTGTCGCGAAACGTACGTAACTGAAGCTGGAAGCAAGGTCAGCCTTATGACATTTTAGAAATTAGTTCAGCGATTTACTTGTCTCGACTCTCGACCCAGACCTGAAAATTAAAATGTAATTAAAATTTTCTATCATGTCATATCAATGTCTGAATCAGTTCATATTATTTTTTAAATTACAATACAAATTGCAATCGTGATACTTCGTAAATCGAAATTTATTCGTTCTTAAAGCAGGAAAATTCTGCACATATTTTTTTCATTCAAGCTTTTAACGCAATTACGTAAGGGTTTTCAAGCTCAGTCAGATCCTTAAACGGATAGAAAAAGGGGCGGAGAGGATGTGTCTAAAAAGTTATGAAAATGATATATTGCTGGACCACCGCCAACAAAACATTTCTGATCTTTCATCTCTAATTATCTATATCCCGGCATTAAAAAAATTAAACCGTACCTACCTACTCGAGGGAAAAAAATCTGTTCATATCTAAACTTAGAAAAGTTATGTCTAGCTCCTCAGTAGTGTTGTGTGAGGTAAGTGGTTTTCTTTGGTATAATTAAAGTGTTTTCCTTCATCGAGCACAGAACAATAATTTACAGTCAGAGCTCAGTTCGAATGAATGAAGATGATTGATGGTGAAGACCAAAAAATGGAGGAGCTCTTAAAGTGAAGATGCTCCTACTGCTGTTCATGTTTTCCTAAGTATTATTTACCATATTTATTATTACTTATGCTTTATTGCCTTCATCCTATATTAGCTTCAGAGATTCTGAGAAGATGACGTATTTATATTTATAACAACAACTCTTCACGCTTCAAGATTTTCGCGAAAATGGCTAGGTTCATCTACATTAAAAATAGGCATGTTACCTACTTACTTATGATGTGGTATAGCAAGTTTGTTACGGACTAATATTCATATTTTCCAACTGACGTAGTAAACCATTTTTCTTTAAATGAACGCAAAAAAAAATCTTCTAAGAAAGGAAGATGATTGGAGTTTTTGTTTATATGTACTGTAATTATTACCTTTTGACGGAGTTTTGTCTCGGGGAATCATGACTATGACTATGACTATGACGAGTTGCTTGACTCGAAATGCATATATTTAAATTGGATGTTGTTCAGATTTGAGCATGATGGTGATGATCTCAGGTTGATTTTTATTTTGGCATGCACGGTATGACCACTCGTCATGGGTAAAGCAAGTATAACCAGTGTTGGAATAAATTAAAAATAGTTTAGGCTTGCATACAGAAATGCATGCGAAATGACCACCGCTTGGGATTGGGATCCACAGAGGTATGTAGACTGCTCTTAATCGCTTCTTGAGAGAATTCTACTTCTTCTATAAATAATGAGATGAGAATGAGGATCTTCATTCAGTTTCCATTTTTATCTGTTTGAACGCGGATTGCTATTGTTGTCTTAAAAAATTGTGTATTTTAGTTTGAACATTTTGTAAAGTCCAGAATTATGAAGTCTTTTGTAGGACTCTTTGTATTTGCGGTGGTGCTTGTCTGCAGTGAAGGTAAAGAAATATTTTATTTTACAAGTCTGATTTTTCTCATTTTTTTTTAAATCTAAACTTTATCCGGACAAATAAATCTAAATTTTATCTTTCATTTTTATTTATAGCCGTTTCACAGCCCAAAAAACCTGGACAGTGTCCAGAAGCCGAGCGCACTTTCGGGATTTGTACCTTCGATCCAAACGTAAACTGCTTGCAAGACCAACAATGTCAAGGAGCCCAACTTTGCTGTCCTAATGGCTGCAACAAAATCTGCAAGGAGCCAGTTATTGTGGGTACGGATGCACCAAAACACCCAACGGATTCACCTTACCTTGGTGTCAACGACGGACCAAAAAGACCAACCCAACCATTACCCAATTTGGGAACTGTCAAGGATGGTCCACAAAAGCCAACCCCACCTCAACAAGGTATTGTGATCAAGCAATGCCCCAAGTCATCCGGAAGCTTTGGAATTTGCTCTTACGACGAGAGCAAGAACTGCTTGGGTGACGATGAATGTCAAAACGGACAAATGTGCTGTTCTGAAGGATGTAACAAGGTCTGCAAGGAGCCTGTAACATTCCAAAACAATGCACCGGCAAAGGGACCCGCATTCGAGGAAAACAAGTCTAAGGGCCCTGCCTTCCAAGAGGATAAATCCAAAGGACCCGCTTTCCAAAGTTAATTGAGCCTTCTTCACCTTGGGAAAAACCTGTGATTCAAATCCCTCCATTCATTTCTCACTACTGGAATGACCACATACAAACTTTAAATTTTTAAATCCGTCCAATTTTTAAACAACTTTTACATCCTGTATAAGGTACCTAACAAATGTATACAAGAATATGATGAGTCAAACGAAACATGCAATAAAATGTTATTTATACGCTTGCAACAACATATCCATCCTGATCTATATCTCTCTTGGCATTTTATTTGTTGGATGCTGCTATGTTAAGGTCAAGTTCATTTTTACACACTTTTTAATGGGAAATATCCTTGAAAAAATTTTACTCCATTATTAATGGCTGGGCTGCCCACATGCATGGATGAGTCTGCGGGAGCTCTCACTGATTATTCCTCACTACTGCACGCATATTCCTCAAAGTCAATTCTGCTCATTGAAAATTAAATATGAAATGGACATGGACAGCGATGAGGAAACGTGAAATTGGAGTTTCCTGATTTTCAACGGAGTAACCAAATCTCCAGAACATCAGCATACTTTAAGCTGAAGTAGCAAATTGCGTCATCATCCAACTCTCTCTCTCTCTCTTTCAGTTTTAGTTTGAGCCAGCTTCAGTCAGCCTGGAGATGTAGTCCAGAGATAAAAATAATTTCCCTTAAGTAAATTAGAAGATTTCGCTAGTATGCCAAACGGCTTATAGCAAAATATCCGCTATGACCCTTCTCTTCTCTGTACCAGCAGTGTCCAGTTCAGCTGGAGCTTAGAAACCCCGTTTGCCGTTAGAACCATCACATCACCATCCACCATGAAATAGAATGGAACAGTATGGGGGAGCAATAATGGAACGAGTAAATCAGAATTAGTGGTCGTGATCATGTCACGGTTAAGTGAGCACTAAAACATGGCACACATCTCACAAAAAGGCTTAGACACTAGCGAATGCATTTACTCCAATAAGAACTTAAGTTGTAAAAAAAGCATCATCATCATCCAACATCCAAACCCCAAGAGCAAAAGCTTTATTATTGGGTAAATTATAAAAACTTCTTGAGGCTCAGACTCCACATTTATATCAGGCAGAGATTTTTGAAGACATCAGATTTGGAGGATGGATAATGCACAGATATATTTATTAGAGGAGCATAAAAATCCGGATTTGGATTTTGCTTGGAATTAGATGGAAATCATCCCGGAATATAACGACAGACTCTGTTGGAGGATGGTATAACAGCTTCCATAATGGCTTTACCCCCTCCTTGGTATAAAAAAGGTTGTAAAAATTTGTGATGGATTCTCGGAGGAAACTGAAAGTGTCTAGTAAAAAAGGACTCGTAAAATATGTATTGTTTTTAACATGTCTTCATATATCTCCTTCATGCATATTATTATGTTTGTTTATGATATGGCCTTGGTTAGTAATTGAGCTGCTATATGCTGCATGGAGTGAGAGTGAGTGAGTTGTTGAGTGAATGGATTTGTTTATCAGGGGTAGTTAAATGTTTGTTTATATTCTTGACTGCCTTTTCCTTTTCAGAAAATAAATATTAAAATATGACTGGGGTCTTCTGCTATCATACCATATCATCACATCGATGACAGCGGTAGCGGTCTCCTAAGAACCTACATGGAAGATGGTGGTGGTGATGGAACAAGCTTCTGCTTTGTTTTACAACTAAAATCTTTAAAAAAAAATGATAAATAAATGGAAGTAAAAATGTTATGACAGGGATATTGCATGGTTTGCAGTTTATGAAATTGGTTTGGGTTATATGACAAGCGTAAAAGGATTAACATGGCTATATAAATCAAATTATCTGTTCAAGAAAATTTATTCCAAGCTATTTCTGTGCTCGTTAGAATATAAATCTTGACTGTTGAATGCCCTGTCAATGAGTCCAATTGTGGACCTTTGCATGGGTTTATAATTAGAGGACTTGAGAATTTAATTAGATTAATTACTACAACAATATGAAAAGCAGCGGGACTTTGGTAGATGGGAATGATATGATGGAAATATCACGATGACATTATGAATGGGGCATGTACCCATGGCCATTTGGCATTGCATGACCCGAACTGTGTGACTACCGCTATGCGTGACTTACTGTAATGAAAAGGGGTAGGAAAGTGGAAGTGATGAATGATGTACCTGACATGAGTGACGTTGGTCATTGTGGACAATATAGGATGGGATCCGATGTAACTACATAATGGGCATAATAATAGGCTAAATGTTAAACGGATACAGGAAAATAACAGCACAGTCACATCATGCCAAAAAATAAACATGTGTAGAGGAAGGGTTTCGCCGTTGCATGCCACCTCCTAATTAATTATGCATGAGTTTCGCTCTCCCACAGTTAGTTATCCCGATTTTTTTTATCCTCTTTACCAGATTTTCACCTTTCACCCTGGCGAAGATGGTGGGCTTTTATTTTTCCAGAGAATGGAATGCTTGCCAAAAACGACTTCAATCTCAACTTTGATCTCAAGGCAATATGTCGAGACAACGGTTCAGACAAACACATTCAATTCAAGCCAAGCTTATTCAGTTCATTGGCTTATTGCTTTCCCTTCAATCCTTTTACTTGAGTTGAGATATTGATCAAGAATCAGATAATAGCCGAAAAACAACAGACACTTGAAAGAAGTGCTACACGGAAATGCTGAAGTGGCACTTGGTACCTTTCCGTCCTCTCAAGACTTCCAGAACTTCCTTGGTACAAGACATTCCAGGAGTTGGCGAATGGAATGGCGATACAAAAATGTATCCTTCCTTTAACCGGACTCGGGTTTCAGGATCATATTGATCGTTATTTCCTATGGCTTGTAATGGACGATTTATATTTAGAACGAAACTCTATATTCTGGACATGTTATGTTATGTTTTCCATATCCATATTTTGAAGCATATGTACATATATCGGTACAGTCAGTCATGTTAAGTTTTCTACGAGAAAATGTGTAAGAAAATGAAAGTTGCCAAATGGTCTGGTCAGTGTCCGGCTATTATTACACTTTACCAATTACCACCTCCGTTCTGCCTTTTTCATCCATACAAATGACCGCTAAAACTTTCTAGTGACTGGGGTTCAAGCTGATGATAGGGGCAGAATTTGGAAAGTTTTTCTTTGATAATATAGTAATTCAGATAGTACTATCATGGAGTAGAAATGTGTGCCTTACGGGTGGAGTAATTTCCTCCAAGGAGAAAATAAAAATATTAACAAAGCAATTTAGGAAACCAACAATCTCTGACTATGGTTATGTTATGTCTTCGTTATTAACTTTCATACTGTCATCATCCCATTTTTGGTTTAAATGGAAGTATTTCATTGTGCTTTCTGTGCAGACAGTCAGGTATTTTATTTTGGAAGATTTTACTATAAAGGATGGAATCGATCGATCTCCTTGTAACTCTTCAGCATCTTTTTTTATACTGCTACTCCAACTGTGCTCAACACCACTCACCACCTACTTACTTAGCCGAGGAGAACAAGCGCCGCTTGTGAAAGGCAGTTGTTGTGAAAGCAGCCATCAACCATCATCATCGTCCACATGCTGGATAAGTAAGTATAGATGCTCAACTCCAAAAGGATGGTTCCAAGCGGACTTTCCGTTGGTAATATTGTTAATGCTCCAGATGAATTTACTATTTTTTTATAGATGCGAAGAACTGTACTGGACTTTTCAGCCAAAATCTCTAATGGAGTAGCCTGATCTCATTAATCAGACCTCTTCCTAACCAATTCATTGAAAAGAAGGTATACGCTGACTTAAGAAAAGAAGTGCAATGTCCACCATTTGGAGGAATTGTTTGGATGATTGAGGATTTATTATGCTCTGATTGACTTTCCATATTCTATTCCGATGACTACATTTATTAAGGTAGCAGTAATGAAGGAAACTAAAAGGGTGGAGGGGAGGTTTTGTTAAGTCAACATCCTAATCATCCTCCTTCACTTAATCTGGCTCGTCCATACTGAACAAATTGTTCACACAAACCATTTTATTGTCATCTTTGACCACGTGTCATATATTATGTGCTTTGAAAACTGTGCTGTAGGTGAAAAATCTTAAAACTTATATTTGTGGAAAAATATATCAGCATTTTATGGTTTGTTGTATGCGAAATACTAATACAATGTATCTGGTTTCTATATTGTTTACAAGTAACAGATTTGGTGTAGTCTACCATTGCTATTTCCTAAACTTCGTCCAATTCACGGCAAAAAATATATTACTTTCATATTAGTTTATACGTGCCACTTAAAGACAGGTATTTTATTACGTTGCTTCAATCAGTTTTAGATTGAACGATGTCACAAAGGTACACACATCATTTACAACAGAAAAGCCAACAAATTATAAATGAGGATTTCACTTTCATCTTACCCAAAATCTTTATGAAAATCGTCACCTTCTTCTTCTTGGGAAGATTTATTGCGTTTATCTATATGTAGGTCAGCATCAATAAGTTAATGTCTTTGCATGCGAAATCGCAAAAACTCATCACTTGTACCTAGCACCATATCCTTTGCCACCCGGCTGAAATCTGTTTCAATTTCACTTGTTCCACTAATAAATATCCATAGAATTTTGTTTGCTGATTTAGCGATAAAAACAACAGACAACACAACACAGCACCACGATGAGAAAGTGTTTCAGAAGCCCACCAGACCAGAGAGCAGAGCCAATATGCTCCTTTTTCTATATTCCTGATCCTGACAAGAAAGACATTTATTATTATTGACTGCACTATCACTATCTATTTGGTACGGAAACAGAACCTGCACGACACCATCATCGTCAGCATCAACATGCTTTAATACATCTATACACTCTTTGCATATTATTGCAACTCCTTTCTCCCACACCGCACAAGTTGTTCCAGCAATAAACCGATTTTTCCGATTGATATTTCACCAGATTCTTCTTGCTTTAGGTATTCAGATTTTTATTGACAAAACAAAGGGGCAGAGCATAACCTAATTCGTTTTCATTGACTTGCGGATTCCTTCGCAAAAAAGATTACTCGCGATATAAAGCTAATTTTTTGTTCCCACTGGGGTCCTTGCAATTCCAATTCCAAGATTGGGTTATACTATGTAGGTATGCGTTTATCAGCCACAGAAACATCAACACCTTCTTATTATCTTTCCTCTTCCCGCTAAATCGTTATAACCACCTCCATTAATATTGATTGAGTTAATAGGTATATTTCTTTTGATATTCGTTCGTACGTGGAGTACAACTTACGAGCTTTTATATGAGTAGCACCCAAAATTTGTTTTTACACTGTATGCCCATATGTATTTTCCCTTTTGTTCAGGAAAACAAAAAAGTGAAAGTGAAGGACAAGAATAGTATCTATCCCCCATTTATTATTTCTCTTGTTTACTAACACCACCCATCTGTCAAAATCCTTTTTATTTGTTCTCACATTTGCACATTTAACTGTATATTTTGTGCCAGGTTTGCAAATTTTTCCTCCTTGTGCACACTCTCCCTCCACACACACATGCAAACGGTATATTTATTTATGTACACTGTACAAAATAAATGAGCAAATCCAATTTACGTTTTTTTCCTCAACAAAACCTTCTTCTCCCGACAATAAACAAAAGTTGAGAACTGTGCGGAGGAAGCAGTAACACTGCTGGAGAAAAATATCTGTGGGCTCCACAAACTACAAGGGAAAGTGCTGTTAGCTGTGCTACTTACAACTTTAATGCAACCCAGGCAGGGAGAGAGAGAACCTTTCGCTTATTCTCTTCCCATCTACTACTTATTCTATTATGCTGTAGTAGTATTTTGGATGGATGGAGTAGCCGTAGCGGTTATAAGTATAGCCGTTGTAAGGTTTTTGGTTGTAGTCTCTCCCTTGTAGTCCAGCTTGGAAAAGTTGAAGACGCAGCGATTCACTCTTCAACTCGAAATATATATTTTTTTTTAAAGAAACGAGTCCAGCCACAACGGGCAACGCATTTACTTCCACACAGTTCCACATCAAAGACAGGGAGAGAGAAAGTTGAAAGACTGCACAATGTTTATGTTGTGATGAGGATGACGATGGTGGGTGATGATAGAGGATTGAGCCTTCTTCCTCTTATTATTCTCCATATATTTTTTTCTTCTTCTGTATAAGCTCAATGGAACATTGAATGGTTCCCTCGTACTCACATTGAACTTCCTGTGGTCCTTGCTCACTCTCTTTCATAAAAACATTTTCATTTCTTCCAAGCAACTTCCAAGCCATGGATGCATGGTAGAAACCGAATTTGAAAGGGAGATCGTATGGATAGAAGACCCGTAGTAGTAACCATAAAATGGAATGGTGATAGTAGTGAGTAGTGATGAGGATGACGATAGTAGAAATAGTGGGATGCGGTGGTCTGGTAGTCGCTAGTCAGTATCTAGTACCACACCACCACCATTCTCTAGCAGTTCCCTTTACTAAAAAAACGAAAGCTTCAGCTTCCCATTTTTTCTCCGTTGAGTTGAGTTTGCGGGATGAACAAGATCCATCCATCCCTCCTCCTGGCTATATTCCTATGGAGGAGTAAAAGTTATATGGAGTCACCTTATATGCCTGTAAGTACTGTTCCAAAACACTGCCTTGGAATAGGATACAGCATGGAGGATGTAGTAGTAGTAGGAAGGATGGAAGGAGGATTCTCCCTCTCTCTCTCTTCCATCTCGAGAAGCAGCGTGTGTACGAGATCCGAGATCTATTTCGTAGAAGGAATAAAAGACACAAAAGGAGTGGAAGCAATAGGAGGAAGAAAAAAACTGGAGCATAAACATTTTGTTGAGGAGAAATGAAAGAGTTCAAGTTGGGGAAGGGAACATTGTTTTTACGAGGAAAAAAAGTATAATGCCAAGCTCAAGTTTTAAGTCAAGCCACACGCTTTTACTCATACTCATACATAATTATGCCCCTCTTTATATCTATCAACAAGATATGGAAATGGAACTTTTATAAAAATACATAAAATTCTTCCCCTGTCAACTCCCTCTTATTACATAAGAACGGGGGAGCGAAGGCGCGGAGGGGAATAAAGAGCAGTGGATCATTCATTTAATTTGGTTTCGGGTAGAGAAAAAAATATTGCGCAAGAGACGGAGGAATATGGAGGAGGATGAAAATTTTCAGGGAGGTTATGGCTCTGCGGCCATGTAAAACTCTGTATATTTTCCCATTTCACTTCAGCTTATGTGATCTTCGTCATTTGTAAATGTCCAGAAGGGGAGAGGACGACCTCAAAAGAATTTTGAAAGAAAGGCCTGGGGTAGCATCCTTGTAAATATTGTAATGAAATGCGTTGGGAGGGACAAGACCGTAAAAATAAAAAAGAGACAATGTAAATAGGAATGAAGAAAAATTTGAAAATAAAATGGAAACGAAATGACAGTGGACTGTGGAGAAATGCTCTTCTGGAACTGTGAAGAAATGGGATAATAATAACATTATGCATGCTTGAAAGAGCAAAGACAGATTTTTACGAGATGATAAGGGCAACACTCCAGACAAACCGGGTAAAATGTCGGGATAAATGGGATGTTTGTAAACATAGCTTGGAATCTTGGAAACTGATAAAAATGGAAGTTGGATTTTGGAAACAACGTCTCCGTTCCATCGTTGTTTTAAATGACTATATGACAGTTTTAAAAAGCTGAAGAGATTTTCTTATCATAGTCATGGCTTTGGCTATTGACATTGCTTTTTGGACCTAGCTTCGCATTCCCTCCCATCTTGGGTCATACTCCATTCAATTCTGCTCTTCAGATTTTGGTTCATCGTACTCGTGCCGGAGAAGTAAGTACTTTTTTTTATTATTTATGGCATATTATGCAGTTTGGCTTGGCATTCCCCTTCCCACGGCCCGGTGGAGAAATGAAAAGAAATGACATTCCATTAAAAAATCTTCTTATTTATTACCATTTTCTTTATTTCCAAACTATATCCTCGTCTGACAATGAGCCTGAAACTAAAAGAAGTTCCTGAAAAATTGTGAAAAATATCCCGGAAACTTGAGCAGTTGCCTTTGGAATAATCTTGGTCTGGAATCGTAAAGTATATTAAGTACAAGTAAGTACTTCCAGAAAGTAACTAAAGCGGTATGAAAGATCTATTGGTGGGGGTGAACATATAAAAGTTTTACACTTTGAGGAAAACTTGCCTCCTTTTCTAGTTCCTGTCTTTCGGAGCTGGATCCCAGATTTTCTGCCATTCCATTCCCACCATCATATTTCCAAAGTCGGATAGTGTCGTTGCACATTTTTTTTATATTTTCATTTATCCTATCTTTTGGCTTCTCGGATTCGACTTGAAATTTTACGCAAGGACTGGGGAAGGTTCATTGTGGCGTAGTTACTGCTTGTTGGCTTCATGACTATGACTGTATCATATAGTTTTACACCGCCACCATCACCACTACTTTTACCATTTGTACTAGTGGATCACTACAAGACTTTTACTACTTCCTCTCCCACTCCTCCTACTCCCATAGAACTGGAGCTCAAACAATAGCAGAAAATGGGAAATGATGTAGTGGAGCATGGAGAGTAATATAAAATATGAAACCGTCCTTACGGACTAATTCCGTAATTTGGAACCGGAGTAGACTATATCTAGTTGCTCTACTGTGGGGGCAAAGAGACTAAATTGCAGTTCCTATTCAATTTACCCTCATCTTACGTTTAGCTCATGAAAATGATGACAGGTGTAAGGATCCCATTTAATACTTAGAGGCTTACACGCAGTGGCTCATTTTAAATTCAACATGATTTATCCACCTGTACCAGGCTTAATCAGAGTATCACCCCTCTCATGGCATGGCTCTCTGCGCGGAAGGGAACGTTCTCCTTTATTTTGCAAAATATTTTCTTTTTTTGGCATGTAGCGTGATATAGGTATGGATAGAGGCACCTTGCTTAGATTTTTTCTTGCTTTGCTTCTCTTCGAAAGAAATCGGAAAGCCGGGCTCTAGCAAAAAAAAACTGGTGAAAGTGGGTCACCAGGAAATATTTGAGTATAAGCTCAGGAGAAAAGAAAATCTCTGCTATGCCATGCCATTGTTATTCCGGCTGTAGAGGGAGAAAAAAAATCTACTCCAGATCCAGAGTTTATTGAGTAGTTTTTTTTCTCCTGATAGTGTCACTAAATAAATAGGTTTAAAGGAAAAAGGGGGAGAAAAACACTGGCTATAAAGAGGTAACGTGACCCAGACTCATTCACGAATAATACAGTAGTGCGTGTCGGGATAATGCAAAAAAGCAAAGCTGGTGGTGGACGGACGGTGGTGGATGGATAATGGATTAGCGGAGAGAGAAAATCCTGTTTTCCCTGAGGTTTGTATAGAAAAGTGGAGTCATTTAATGATGTTGATCGGTATCTGCATGCACATAGGAAATTAATGGATGTTTAGTTTCCATACACAAAAAAAGAGTAAAGCATGGGCACCGAGAGGTAAGCTTAATATCCGGCTTTCCCTTTTTTCGACATGGTCAATGGAGAAGGGAATAGGAGGAAAAAGTAAACTCCGCTGAATTTGGATTGGATTCCTCTCTCTCTCTGGAAGGGAAAAGGTGAGAACAAGACTTCCAAACAGCGAAAGCTGAGTAATATATCGTGCTCCTCGTTTGTAGTTTGTGCGTACCTATTTGCTCCACTTTGGCTTCTTCAACACCAGCACACCCGCCGCCCGTCTTCTTCCATCCAAGCTGGTTGGTATGGTATTTGCCTTGCATTCATTTTTATGAATACCGTGACCGTATGGCGAGGAAAATGGAACAATCTTTATCAAACAAGAAAAGGGAAACAGAACTGTCGTTGGAGTCGGATCTCGGATAGAGAGCTTTCGGGGGAGCTCGTACCTTGTCGATGGAGATGGGAATGAGGGAAACCAGATGCAACGGAGTTGATCCATGGAAGCAGCTTAAGAATGAGGATTTTTTTGGTGTAAGAAAAGGGAAGTTCATATATTTTTTTTGCAGAGCGAGTTTGAACAATGAGATAGCTTCAAGAAAATCTTTTACATAAACATTCCCCATCATCGTCATCATCATCGGATTCTATATAAACATGATAACGCAATGATACGGGATGAGTAGGAAACGGGATCTGGTTTGCTTGGATAAGGTCTATTCCTTAAGTCAATAAACTATCCATTCATAAGCTCCCCACATGGCCTAAAATTTTAATGAGCCTAACCTTGCACCTTTTTTTAGTATAAAAACATGTTATATCCTCCACACACTTCCACAGTTTGATTTCACTCGGTTATTGATTACCGTGATTGGTATAAAATAATGCACGTTTATCTTCGATAATGGATGATCATGGATTCGACTTAAAGGTTGTGAACAAATATTGTTCCAGATTATCGGAGAATAAATCGGTCGTAAGATGAATGATTGACAGTTGTAATGTAATCATCGTATCAGTATAATAATCATGCAAAATATGACAAGCTTTTTGAAATATGGCAAGAGTTTGCGTAGGTGGATTTGTTGAACTGACTAGTGAAATTATGCGGAGAAAATAAAATATAAGAAACCGTTTGTCTGTTGGCATTTAAGCAGATGCATAACTCATCATATCATCATCGGGTTACACTCTGGACTGGACTCTGGTCGTTGCCACTCCTCACTCCTGGTTAAAAAAATAATAATATACAAAACCAAAAAGATAAATACCGACACAAAGCAGTGATTGAGGCTGATAAATTATGTGAGATGAGATGCGATGATATGTCAATGTCACCGCTACAACAACAGCATGTCATCATCAAGTTAGTCATTAATCTGCTGCTTATCCAGACGTGTACCTCCTCTTGAGAGTATTTTTTAAATTGCAAATCGCTCTTGAATTGATCTCTTAATAAGCCTTGTAATAATCATGTAATCATAACGGTAATCTTGTATAATCAGTGGTGCGAGGGTGATAATGAAAATCATTCACACCATCAACTCAACAACAAGTCCATTTGATTCGGAATAGAGTCTTTGTGGTATGGTATGAACTATGAATTCATGCAAAACTCCATGATTTCGTACTGCTTGTTACTCAATAATACTTTGTACTCCTCCGTGGTGAGATTAGTAATAGGGGAAATACGGAGAATTAATAAAAATATCTTCGTCTACTTATCATGTTCTATGGTAAAGTTTCTGATTTTGTCAGTTTGGGATTGTAGTGAATTGCATTGCTTTAAACAATGGCAATGTATTTTTTCTCGGTTCGCGATTAAATAAATTACGTAACGACTTGAGTCATTCATTTTAATTTTATATCGTTATCAGTCTAGTAAAGTGTGAAATCAGTAACAGTGCAACTGGAAACTGGATTTATGAAGCTTAATCCAGCCTACGAAAGTAAATATGTATTCAGATTTGTGAGCCTGTGACATATTGTAATTTTTAGAATTGCAATTTTCTATAATTATTCCTGTAATTTTTAAGACGCGTTTCGTGTTGTCTGGAAAGTGAGAATTTATTTTATTTATTTGACCAATCCTATAACCTTGCGTATGTATATGACTTCTAATTGGGAATAGGTATGTGAGCAAATAAACATAGGTAGGAAAAAATTGTAGACTTGCGATTGCGACTGGAGAGATGAATAACATTGTAAAATAATTCATGCATAATTAGATAATTACATAATTGAGAAGGTATGCACTAGGCATATGTATAACGTAACGTAACATGAGAGTATCATTTTATTACTGGAACTGGAGAACATAAAGATATAAAAATTTGCATAATTTATTAACACCTTTCTTCCAGCCTAGCCAGTGTTGTACTCGTCGAATGGGAAAAAAACTTGTTTGTTCTGGGTGAACGTGACATGACGTAAATAATAGTTCTTCTCCTGTGGCGTTATTTATGTGATGAGATGATGTGACAGGAGTCGCATTTAAAAAAAAGACTTTGTTTTTCTGAAAAAAGTATATCTTTGCATGTGCAACTGGAAGTGCTGCATTTATTTTTTTAAAGGGGAGGCCTCTAGGAGCTGTAAACTTTCTCTGAGAAGCGCAATGAAAAACGCGTTACCTCATTTTGAACATGAGTCTGAATCCCCTCAGTATTTCATCAGACACGCCAACATTCTGGGCAACTCTACAATGGCGATCCTAAACAGTGAAAATGTGACCCATCATAATGAAGTGGATGTCATCAGGGAGTGGGACTGGCCTTGGGGAGAGGAAGCCCCTTTCAACTTCCCTTTGAGCTTCCATATAGCAGCCCACATCCTGTATAATACAGTACTGGTTCTAGGGTTGATTGGCAACGGATGTGTTCTGTTGATTTTTTCAATGACGAAGGTCCCCTTCCGGAAGTTGCCCACACCTTTGTTGGCGAATCTGGCGTTGGGAGATCTGCTCATCACAATATTCTGCCTGGAAACCGGATACTTATCATTGCTCTGGCAGTATTGGCCATTCGGAAAATTTTTGTGCTTTGCCCTGAGCCCAGTGAAGCCGATTGCCGTGTTTGTAAGCTGCTACACTTTGATTGCCCTCTCGGTGGATAGGTATTTGGGGGTGAAGGATCCGTTAAAAACTGGGATATTGTCACAGGAAAAGGTTAGGTGGACCATTGGAGTTATTTGGGTGTTGGCAGTGGTGACTTCGCTTCCAACAGGGTTGTTCACCTCGTATGAAGTTCATCTGCTAACTGGACAGCCACGATGTGGGGAGGTAAGTAAATTGACCACATTGAATGATAAATTACATAATGTTAAAACTAAAATTGCTTGCAAAGTATTTACTAATCTTTTGTATGTATATGTACCTTATAGTATGCTTGGGAATCGGAGACGAAAGAAATAATTTATGACTTGACCTTGATAACTCTTCAATACTTTGTACCAGTTATTGTACTCATTTACACCTACACCAAAATCTCAATCGTAGTCTGTAGGAATAAATCAGCAAGACATCGAATGAGTCAAGGGACTTCGCCTAGGCAGAAGAGCCTTCGGGTAAGCTCGCAATTAGTGAATAGCTCATAAATTGTTAGCATAAAACATGTATGATAATTCTCTTACATGGTTGTTTAGACAATTCGAATGAGTCTGATGGTCGTAGTTGGCTATGCCTTCGCTTGGCTCCCCTACAATGTTGTCGCAATGTTGGCGAAGTATCATCCAACCATGGTGGAGTCGGACCGGTTCCCCTACTTTTTTGTTGGATGCCATTGGCTTGCCATGTCACACTCCGTCTACAACCCAATCATTTATTTCTGGCTGAATGACAGCTTCCGACGTTCTGTCCAGGAGATGTTTTGCAAAAACAAGGTAAGGCGAAGGGAAAGGAGGAGGTTGAGTGCTCATTGGTCTTCATGGAGGAGCACTTACACGACTAATGGCAGGGTGTCCAGTATTAGTCGTAGTTCCAATGGGGTGAAATCCCTTCAGTCGCCGGTATTGACTGACTCCAATTCTTTTACGTGTCCAGGAGGATCATCCCCTTTGCTGAAGGTTCCAGAGAAGTATGATAAGGAGTTGGACACTTCCGTGCTGATTAATGAGCAAGATAATGGAAAAGTTCAAGATTCGAAGTTGGAGCAAGGTGTTTATTAAAACTGTTTATTGAAGAAGTTGGATACAAAATGGAAAACAAACTGAAGGATTGCATATTAACAAGACTACACCATCAAGTATTTTTGTACGTTTTCTACTTTACTACGATCGATTATTAATGGAGTTACTCCGACTTTTGGAGGCGGTGAGTGACCTTCCGAAGATGACCGTCTCCTTCTCCCTTTTTATTCGCTGTTGCCTTCTGACGCATAAAGCGATCACGGCAATGAGGATGATGATAAACAACAGGGAACCAATGACAATCCCTACGATTTCTCCAGGATGAAGATCCTGCAATTCACGGACATCAACAATGCACACGTTGGATTGGAGGAAGAGGTCTGTGGCAATGAAGTGGACGAGTGGATTGCAGCAAGATGACTTCAGGAAGACTCTGACACGAGCATGCCCACCAGGGTAAACGATAAGACCTTCTGGAAGGGAAGTGATCTTTTTATAACCAATGTTGACAATTGTGGCGTAGGCAGTCCATTCATGTCGGAAGCACTCGTCGGGCGATGTACGGTATCGGCAGGTGCCTGAAACCTCTCGTTCGAAGCAGAGTGGGGCTGGACCAACTCCGGCACCTGGGCCTATGTCAAAATCCTGCCAGAAAAAAACAAGTATCAACAGATCATATGTAGTGATCGCTTCTGGAAACTAGAAGTGAATTGAGTGAATTTTTTATATTGAAATAGCTTGTTAGTTGGCTGGTATCTACTGACTAATTATTTTGTAAATAAAAGTTAACATTAAAAATAAAAAAGATCATACTATAAGCGTCCTGGATTCGCCTTGGCCCTTTCCTTGTCTTTTCTTACGTTGCCCCGATACTTCATTCTCCATCAAAGGCATGTTCTCAGTTTCGGCAGATTTGGATGAACTGTTTTGAGGTCTGCTTCGAAAGTTTTCCTTTAAAAAACGAAAATATTGTTGTAGTTGCGAATTATTTTCATGTTTTATGTATTTTGAGATATTAACACTTCATGATTTCGATAAACAGTTTTAGGACTTCGTAGATTCTTTCGCTTGTTACAATGATCATGTTGTAAACTGAAACTGAAGCCAAGCAACTTGTATGTATGAATGAGTACCAGATCTAAACGTTCCTGGAAATGTAACAGCCAGTACAAATATTTACTAAAAATATAAACTGCAACCAATTGATTTTCACTCGTAGTAGAACTTACGAAATTGGCAGGTACGCCATACTGGTACGGGTAAAATGTGGTATTCGCTCCCTTCCCGACCCCATTCACTTCCACTTTATCAAAGGTTATTGCAAGCAGTGCTGGACACCACAGTTCCAGTAGTAGCAAGAATAAATATGAACTTGAAAACCACATTTTGAACAATAGTTTGCACTAATTTAATTTAATTACTGCAATAAAAACTTTGCTAATGACTATGCCTTAAATTTTTAATCAAAGTAGGGTTTACAAAAACTCCCAATCCCAATTGCAAACTTTAGTTTAAGGTGACTCGGCAAAAAGTATGATTTGCGGGATTGTCAAATGCGCAATTTCTAATGGAGTGATTTATCCAAAAACGGCGAATGCCAAAGGGCAATGTGGATGAATCGTACTAATTAATCGTGACAGTGACAAAAAGACTCTGTTAAAGAATCTGGGTCACGCCACACATATCCTATCTGAATACGAAAGGAACTGACTAAAAAGTTATGTACATACTTTAAAATTGTTCCAAGTAAATCCAATCCGCTCATACAATGAGGACTAACAAGGTGCAAGAAAATGCTTTTCAGCACTGCTTATCATTATTACTAAATATCAAGCCATATTATGCAAGCTCACATGGGAAGTTTTCCTATCCAGCAGTGATGATGATGATGGCGTCATTTTACCGGATGTAGCTCTGTACAGCATCAATACTAATAAAATCTGTACTGAAATTGAAAGGATTTGGATTTTAATGCATCACACCGTTACCTTTACCTGCTAATTACATAGCTATTATTAACGGAGTATTAATGTATGCATATAAGTTATCTTTCGTACGTGACATTATTTAGAGAAGGGGTGGGGCAAGTTGTCGTTTGGTATTAACAGAGATCCACCGACAGTTTCCTCCCAGTCAGTTATGCAATTTAAAATTAGGGATTCACATGAAATTGACAAATTCACAGGTTCTAGGAATAAAGTTGACATTCTACCTCCTTCATTGATCAAACGGTATTTGCCGATTGCCGACTAAATATGACTCATAAAAATACCAACAGCACAGGAAAGGAAGTGAGATGAGATCAGTATTGAGAAGCACGTACGGATTGCATATTACCGTCATCATTGACATTTACCCATTAATGAGCCAGATTAGAATATTATGAATTTAAGGAACACATTATAGATGCTAGATGCTTATTATGACATAATATGTTGCACGCAGCAGCGACTTTAATTTACAAACATAAAAAAATCTGAGAATCTTAAAATTGATGATGTATATACTTGTTTTAGAAAACACAAACCTGAGTACCTAGTTCATAACCCTGGTTCAAAGAAATTTAGAATTACGAAGGATGACTCCAGTTTATGAAGAAGTATATGAAGTAGTGAGTACAACAAATACAAATATTTGCGCCTTGATAACACTGACCCCATTGTCAGAAAAAACAAAGTATTATGACAGGTTGTTTGTACATAAAAAAGCGAAAGGGAAAATATAATATCTATAAAACACTCTTTAATTTGCGAACAACCATCACATACACATACAACAATCATCGCTCAACGTTTGGGTAAACTTCCACCAGATCCAGCATGTCATAATCCTTTGTTAATAACCTATAATGCAGAATAAATGGGTTACATTAGAATCTAGTTGAAGAAAATAACAATTATGATATCATGACAAACTCTATTTAATACTTATTTATTTACAGCGTATTTCAAGAAAATGTGAAACAAACGTTTTCCTTACAATTCAAATTTAATTAGCCTATCGTAATGAATATAATTGCTAACAGACATACACAATGGAATGACATCAAATTCTTCGGATATTTTTCCATTCATCGTTTCTGCGTAATTCATACTCGATACAAAAAACCGGTACATTTTTGCAACGTTTTATGTTGTCTTTTAGAAGCAACACTAGCAACATCCCGTGTTTTAAAATCTCATGACTTCAGGAAAACTAAGCAGACAGACAGAAACTCATGTGACAAAAGTAGTGATGCAATTTGAATTTCATCGGTTCTTGCAGCTCACTGATCGCAATCAATATCAGTTGCTCTGGTTCATGCTCACCAACGTCTTTTATGCAACCGAAATGCTGAAGTGTACATATATTGGCGCATAACATAATAGTGATGCGTATTTTTTAGATTTTGACTGACAGTCAGTGATTAGGAACTTTGAACCAGTTAATATTATAGTATAAAGTTGAGATGAGATGGGGGTAGTATTGAAAGTTCAATTGGAAAAAAAGTTGGAGCCGATAATATCGTGGGAGGAGATAGCATGTCTGCTTTGGCATCATGATATGCTATTTACTACCATTACAAGTAATTTTGACACATCAACGGGATGTAACGGGAAAATATGTGTAAGGTTAACAGTAACTACATTACATATAAATGAACAAAGAATGCATGCTTATCCATGTGAGTAAAATGAATGATCCAAAAATTAAAATTTTCCCCAGATTTTTGATAAAAATTTCAGGCCCCTCGGGGAGTTTCAAGCTCATGCCTACGGCATTTATCACATGTGCGCTGGACCAGATAATACAATTTACACTTGTGCTTCCGACTCTACAATTTGTCACTGGAGACTTGAGAAAATGACATTATTATCCCAAGAAGAGAATGCCCGTAGCTCCAATTCCGAAACAGTAGAAGCTCAGCGATTGAGCTTACTTAAGGGCCACATGGAACCTCCGTGGAAGTTGCAATTTTTACATGAAAGAAATCTGCTTTTCTCAGGGGATGAGTATGGTGAGGTGATTAAAAGGAATAATATGGTTATGGCTAAATTGATAGTTATCTTCAAATGAGATGTTTTCTGTACCGACTAAACTGCATTTTTGTTTTGTAAATTCATAACCAATAGATCCGCTTATGGGACAACGATGTGTTCAAAGGAGTGCTGGAAACCTACGAAGAAATCTGGGATATGGTGGTCATCCCCAAGCTACTTTTCACCGTCCGTAATTTGGACGTCACAGTCACATCCATACCGGAAGACAATCTGAAGAAAGCTTGTTCCGTCAAAAATACGATTCCTGGAAGAGGCCCTTTGTTCATTTCCGGAAATAAGCTGTTCTGCCTCCACAGAACCAGCTATGATATTTTAGTCCACTCCATAATGGAGTGTGGAAATCCTCTCATTACGATCTTGAAGGGGCATAATGCCCTAGTGACGGGGCTGGTAGGCAGCGAAAACATGATGCTCAGCGGTGATTACGAAGGCAGAGTACTTTGTTGGGATCTCCAAGAGCTGAGACAAGTAGCGGAGATTCATTTAAGTGGAAACGGATGTGTAAATTCTATGGCTTATGACCCAACGGACAAAGTTCTCTTTATCGCTCAGCAAAATAAATATCTCACGAAGCTCTCTGTAACGCAAGACTGATTACGAAAAAAATAAAAATAAAAACTTTTCACAGAAACTTGGAAGCGCTTGCATTTCCTTGTTGCATCATAATTACTGGTCGGTACTATTCATTTCTCATGGTATGTATACATGCTGTAATGCATATAAATATGCCTCTCTATCTATTCAGTAGATATTTGTAAAATATAACTTATATATACATAACATCAGGCAGAGATTCAAAGTCATACATGTCTACCGATTTTTGGTATCCTTCCAACAACTCCCAACCAACTAAACACAAGAATTCTAATCGTCGTTTCTCAAAATTTCAGGAATATTCCGTCGTTCTTTCTTAATCGTGCAAAAAGAAGCAAACTTCTGGAATATATTTACCCCAAAACCTATATTGCTCCATGTTAGTAAACTCCATATTATTATCCTTGGACGCTATAAATAGGTCTGTTTGACTCCTGTCACGTTCACGCAACAATTTTTGTGAAGAGGACGACGGAAGAAGCAGATTATTATAGGCATAGCCCACCATCATCACCACAACATCGGCCAGGCCAGTCAACCATCATGCAGTGCATGGCACAAACATAAGGGAACGCTGATTACAGTTCACAACAAGCGCAGAAAGAGTTGTGCGAGTGGAGTGCAAGCAATTTGAAATAAATCAAATACCAAATACCTACGTCATTCTCATTTACGAGGACTTCAATTTCTGCATGTAACCGTGTGTACTGAAAAAATAATAATGAAGTACATTTGTCAAGTCCCCGACGAGCTGAAGGTCTCCGGTGAGGATTGGGATTCTCTTATTTGGCACAATGGTAAGCTATTTAGTGGAAGTTTCGCCAACGGCAAGATCCAAGTTTGGAGTGGTGACTTGAAACCCATTTCTGAGTTTGCTGCTCACGACTATCCCATTTATCACATGACACCTGGCCCCGGTACAACTTTCTTCACTTCCTCCTTCGATTGCAGCATCAAACATTGGGAGGAAAAGGATGATGGCAGTTGGTCCACTCTAACGACCTTGGAAGGCCACGTGGAGCCCCCAAGGCGGCTGTGTTTTTACAACGGGAAGTTGTTTTCTGGAGATGACAAGGGCATTGTGAAAATATGGCAGGATGGAAACTGTCTGGGGTCTATTGAGACCATGGAAGAAATCTGGGACTTGTTGGCATCCGATGGAGAAATGGTAACTGTCAGGCATGTTGATGTAACCCTGTTTTCCGTTTTTGAAAAAGGTGCCGCAAACGAAAATTTCCCATTCACTATCTCACTGTTGGATACTTTCCTCCTCAGTTTATGTTCCTATTGTATCTCTAGATGGAAAAGTTCGCAGCTGTGTGAAGAACTCGATTCCAGGAAGAGCCCCTCTCCAATACGGCATGGGAAAGGAGTATCTCTGCTGCATTGACAGAAATGAGAACACTGTCAACGTCCACGAGAGACAGACTACTGGCAACCCGAAAGCTGGACAGTTGCAGGGTCACGGGGCAATCATTAACGCGATGACATGTGTTAATGAAAAGTATATAGTGACGGGTGCTTCCGACAATCAGGTCATGTCTTGGAATCTCCAGAATTTTGCCCAGAATGGGAAGCTAGCCGTTGATGGGTATGTCAATGCCCTTGCAGCCACCCCAGAGGGAAAAGTTTATGCAGGGGGAGAAAATAAATTTATCATTTGTTTTCAAATCTAAAGAATGCAAAAAAGCTAGTTTGGTGGAAAGTAAGTACAGTACAGTCATTAACTTACAGCGCAGTATTACCGTAACAGTCAGGAAATTAAAATTTAGTTAATTTATTTAAACATTTTATTCCGAATTATGTAACCGCATTTTAATTGTTGCTCGCTTTAAAACAATGCTAAAAAATAAATTACAGTTTTCTAAAAGTATATTCATCAGCGATCATATTATGATGCCATGTCATTTAATGTCTTCGCCATTTTTTCTTTTACCTATACACTACGCTCCCGACGTCAGTCTGCTGCTGGATTTAATTTGCTTTGGCTGGGAGAAGCTGTTAAGAAAATCACAAAAATCCTTTGCATACACTTTGGAGTACAATGCTCTGGAGCCCATGCAGTTTTGAGCTTCACATGCGAATATCCCTATGAGGGTTTCCGGCTCTTTTGTACTAGCTCTTATGGTGAGGGAGGCTCCTTCCAGTATCTGTGAGCCATCTTTGTACCAGCGCAAACTTGGAGTTGGCTTTCCCTTCACCTGCCAAGAAGAAAATAAGGAAAAAAGTGTTCATAATGACTACGCTTGAGAGATAAGATGAGAGATCAGCCAAGCTAGGGAAGTGTGAAAAGGATTTTCACATTTGGTGAGTTCCTCCTAGACATTATCATTTGAACGATCACTCGTGAGCAGTTTTTGAGCAAATGAGCAGACCTTGCTCAATCTGCTCAATG